>RJWM01007894.1:0-75715 GCA_004363535.1 Dasyprocta punctata | reverse complement strand
TCATAGATCGCTATGATCATCAAATTACATACATACATTTTGAGCACAAAGGCTCAAAATGAAGTGACTGTTGTTATATGGACAATGTTCCAGAGTTAGGTGCAGGACTAGCTGCCACTGTGTATAAGAAATTCAGCACAGATATTCAGCGAGCTATATGAATAGTCCCCAGTTGCTATTCAGGTAATAAAAAGAAGAGGGTTCACTCTCTTCAGCTGCAAGGAACTAGTAAGTGGGTATATAGGAGAAAATCCAGCTGCTTGGGCCAGACCTGGGTACTAAGTAAACTAGCAGTCACCACTCAGAAGTGTGAGCTCCCTGAGTAAGGGAGGGGAGTCTGAAGAGGTGCCTATAACTGAGTCAACTTCAACTTAAAACAGGTGGAAAATAGTAACCATGGGACAACTGGAACTCCCAGAGGGTAGGGTCCTTTCTCACCCACTGCTGTGTCCCCAGCCCCAGCATGGAGCCAGAATAGTGTGGACATTAGTAAAAATGCATTGAATGGAGAGTGATTACAACAGGGAGGCTGATGGAACAGAAATTCCAGTGAGAAAACTAAGTAGGAGACTGAGAATCTAATATGACCAGATTCACCTGCAGACCAGGGATACCCCAGAGGTTGGGATGATCTGAAGGACTAAAGATAACACTTGTAACAACCAGACCTCTGGAGGGGGTCATTCTGAGTCACCTGTCCTCCAAACCCAGGATATGTCTGAGAAGGGAACTGAGGAGTCCAAAATTGTGAGTCAGCGGGTTACCTGTGCCACCACTTCTGAGTCACTGGCCAACCCTCCGAGCCTGCCTCGGTGTGTGAGGGGCAAGTGTTCTCCTGTGTTTACATCTGTGCCCACACTTGGCAGACACCACCTGCTGACATGACTCAAGAGTCCTCTCTGTTACTCAGCGATTCTGTCACTACACTGCCTGTGGGGACTCACTGCTCACCTGCAGTCCCCCAGGGGAAATGCCTTCCCACAGAGAGAAAGTGGCATGCTTCCTGGGGTGGCAGGGCCAGGAGACTACTGACTCCCCAGGTCCTGTGAGGCATCAACACCAGCTCACTGAGATGCAGCCTGATAAAACAGGGCCTGGTGCCCCACCCGGCCCTACCAGGAACTCTCTCCTGCCTGAGAAAGACTCCCCTCATCTTTCCCATTGCTAGTACCCTGGTCTTAGCAGTTCTTAGGAGGTAACTACAGAAAAGGGAGAGCCCTCCTTGGCTACTGTCACCCATTATTATAAAACTCCTGATGGCCTGACAGCCTTCCTAATTCACTTCCTCTACCATTCTAAAGGAATTTCTAGTAACTCATCTTCCTCACTGAAACCATTCCTTGTATTATTGCCAGATTAACCTTCTTCAAATACTTCTTCCTCAAATGTTCCATCTCATATAAAATTCAGTCCCTGTAAATGACTTTAGTTCCCCAATAAAATGTCTAATCATTAGCAATGTCCAGTTTGCTGTCAGCCTCACATAGCCCCTGGCGGGGGGGTGAGTCTATAAAGCAAGTGGGGTAAGGAGGGAAGAAAGCAACTTACAATATCAGAAGAGTTCTTTCAATCATCCTTCTGGTGATTATTTATGATCTAAAAATGGTCCACAAGGGGCTTGTTTAAAATTTTATCCATAACTTGCAAGCAGAAAGCCTAGTTTCAATGATAATCACCCTTTCCATAGATTCTATCTAAAGATCTCCAAAGCCCCTCAAATAAGCAATGATTTGGGTTGTTTCAAGCAGGGCCTTACCCAAACATGATCCTACGGGGTTTTTTGTTGTTATTGTTTTTTTTTATTTTAAAGAGAATAAAACCAAGCAAAATAAAACATAATAAAGCCAATCAAAACAGTGTAAGTGATACAGGATTTGGAAACAAGGTAATAGGAAATCAATGGCTACCATAATGCCTCTTGTTGTCTTCAAAATAGCTGCCCATACCATCAGATATAGAAAAATCAAACAAAACAGAAGAGAATAGAACCAATAAGAACAAAACAATGAATGCAATACAGAACTTCAAGACAAGATAATAGTAAATTCAAAATAGCTACCATAATGTAACTTGTTATCTTTGAAATGGCTGCCCATGCCATCAGATATAATAAAATCAAGCAAGACAAAACAGGATAAAACAAAACAATGAAAGTGATACAGGAATTTAAAACAAGGTAAAAGGGAATTAACAATGGCTAATACCTTCAGAAGGAGATCCCCCATAGATGCTGTACTGCATATTGTTATGCTCTAAATAGATGATCGGATTACCAGCTTTAGGCCTGCAAAGGCAATGAAACACTAAACACTACAACCATTAAGCTGTATTTTGCTTCAGTAGGTATCATCTCAGCCTGTGTTTCTCCACGTCACTCATAGGGAGTTGGGGGAGACTTGGCTTTTCTTGTCTCGCAGCCCACACGCCAGGAGGGGCTGGTGTCTGGTTGTCCTACCTGCAGCCCATGCATGGAGCCAACTTATAGGAAGTGGCTGGCTTCTTGTTCTTCTCCCCATGGCCCACAAATGGCTATGACCCTACTGTTCAAAACAAAGTAACCAGCAGAGTTCCCTGAAACAGGAGGCCTTTGCATGGCCTCAAATACAGGGGATAAATCCTCACGTGAACTTGGACATATGCATTGCTGTATCTCATTTAAATTTTGCATGCATCATTCAAGGTGTGTATCATCTTTATCAATGGAATGATCAAGGTTCCATGGGAATAAGCTCATGCCCCACAGTCCACAGTGGAGCCAGTTTTGAAAGTCAGAGTGCTGACTGCTAAACACATACACCTTTTGCTATAGCTGGCAGGGTAGGGGAAGGTCTCTATCTTTAAATGGGGGCTTTCACTTGTACATCTAAGTTATGTCACCTGGACAACTGCATATGAACTTTCAGTCTGATCCTGAGAAAACCCTTCCTCACATGAAAAGGAAAGACGTGTCTAGTGTTTTTTCTTTCATGGTCTAGCGAAGCCCACAGATTGCATTTGAAGCAAGTTAACCTGTTCAACTAATTTTGCTGAGCGCTTATGATGGACCAGGATTTCTGCTTCATTTTATGATTAGGTTTCCAAAGTCAGGCAGATGTACCCGCATTGGAAGAACAAGCTTGCAACATCAGAGAATCTGGAAATCTGGGCCTTCAGAGGGAGATGTGGTGAGACAAGGTGGAATGTGTAGACTATACGTGTGGTACAAAGGTCCACACCCATGAGTACTTGTGAAAGGCAGGAGTAAATAGGTGTATTAGCCTAGTGATTGGATTTAATTCTCGCTCAGAAGCTCAGTAGTTCATTATTTTTTAGTTGGAATTTAGAAGGTTTTTTAGTTAATAATTGCCTCAGAGCACAAATGAGCCCCAAACTGTTTCATTCTAGACAAATAAGTTTTCACACTGGTGAGAATTCTTTCCCTGTTCCCCACCACACACACACACACACACACACACACACCGTCCTGTAAAGAAAAGGCAAGTAAGAGGAGGCAGGGTAGGAAAAAGAGAGAATAATGAACCTTCTCAGTGAATGCTTTATAATAGCAGTTAGAATAGCTAGCATTTATTGAACATCTATTATAGGCCAATCACTAAACTAGTGTTTCACAAATATCTCACACACTTCTCACAAATGTCTTAAAAGGTGACCATCATCATCACATTTCCAGGCGGAAAAAACTGAGGTCCCCAGTCACACCACTAACAAGTGGCAAAGTCACTGAGTTCAGGACTTGGGCTCCTAATTCCCAATTATACCACTCATGTGAACACGTGGACAATGGTTCTCAGCTGAGTTTTGACCACATCAGCGTGGCCTGCATGTATTAGCCCATCTAATCTTCAAGCCAGCTGCTGAGTATGTGGTAAAAGTCACTGAGATTTGAGAGGAGGAGAATGCAAGTCACCACCCTAGACAAAAAAACCTATAGGCTCAGGCTGTGGCCCTTTCTTGGCCCCTTTCATCAGGCACACCTAGTCAGGCACAGCCCTGGCAGCCCACTCTGGTTAGGAACTAGCATCTTCAGCTCTCAGGAAGCTGAGAGCTGACCGCCAGGTGGCTGTTCCAAAAGCCCTGCCCCAAACGTGAATGGGTTAAGTTGCTTTCAAAGGGTCAGAAACTCAAGAGACCAGATCCCCTCATCCTCCTATTCCCAGAGGCCCCAGATATCCCAGACAAGCAGAAAAGAGCCACACTGAAGCATCTTCTTTTGATTGCACTGAAAATATCCCCCAGCACAGCCCAGACTCTCTGAAGACCAAAACAAGTACTCTTGACTCAGTGGGCAGAACACAGAGTGGCGTGCAGAGAGCCTGCTCACTGTACTCGAGGGTCTGACAGCCAAGAATGCTTTCATAGCTGTGCTTTTGCTGCCTGACTCTGTCTGGAATGCACAGCCTTTGTCCCTTTGATCTTTAATATGACTGCTTGAAGGGGCCAGGATCCTGCTTTTGCAGCTACTTCTGTCCTCATTCTCCTCCCCAAGTTTCTGGACACAGTTCTAAAATCCTGCATTCAGACTCTCCTTCTCTTCTGTCAACTCACCTACTCCTGAAGGAGTACCCTCAACTCCAGACCACCAACAGTCGCATCTCCTTGACAGCAGACTGGCCTTGCTGCCACCTGTGGCCTTCCACAGTCGCATCTGGGTGAGGGGACACCTGCCCCTCCTTTTCTCAGAACCACCTCCACAGTGTTACTGTACCCCAAGCCCAAGAAAACAGCATGTGGTAAATTGGACGGGGTTTCTTCTGTTTGTTTGCTTTTGCTTTTCATCCAGATGTTGGTGTCATGCAGACCCTGCCTGGAAGTCCCTCCATCACAGCTAGAAGTTATGTTTTCTATTACAGTTTGGAACAAGTCACAATGACTGGAAAAAGTGAGATGCTGCCTGGCCTTTTCAAGCAAGGCCCTTGCAGCTCTGTGCCTGAGAACAAGACTGGGGGATCAACCTGCTCAAAGAAATGTAGTTGTAGGCATATCACTCTTTTTTAAAGGGCATTTCTTCTGAAAAGGTGAAAGCAAGATTTTACTTTCTAGTCTGTTTTCACGGTCTCAGTGGTGGCCACAAAAATATCAGATCCTATTCTCTGGAACCCGCAAATATTACCTTATTTGGAAAAAGAATATTTGCAGATGTGATTAAGTTAAGGATCTTGAAATGGAAAGAACATCCGGGGCTGTCCAGGTTATCACATGTATCCATATAAGAGGGGAAACTGAGGGATTTGACACATTCAGAAGAGGAGAAGGCCATATGTAGACAGAGGCAGAGATTGCAATGATGTAGACACAAGTCAAAGACCCTGGAAACTACCAGAAGCTGGAAGAGACATGGAAAAATTTTCCCCCAGAGCCTCTGGAGGGAGTGCAGCCCGGTCAATACCTTGGTTTTAGACTTCATGATAGCAGAACTCTGAGACAAAAACTGTGTGGTGTTTTCAAGTCTTCACATTTGTTGCAATTTGCTGCAGGAGTCAGGGGAAACTAAAATACTGTTCATTTCTAGGAGCTATTGCAGACAAGTCTACAGACAGTGGACTTGTAGACTATGAAACCTTCTGCACATGGAGAAGTTCATTGGTGATGGATGTTTGCATTCATTCAGTGATACTGCAGAGCCGAGGAAGAATGTGCTGCCACCAGTAGCATTAGGAGCTCTGGTAAGGTTGAGGATCTTAGTTGGAGAGCCCACCAATGGCCCCAGAAATACTTGAGACCTGCTTTTGTTCAGCCACTCCACCTCGTCAGTTCCTAGGAAAGATGCAAGCACAAGGCAAAAAGGCGAACATATCACTATACAACCATTGAGCTGCAGAGCTTCATGGTGGCAGGAATCACACAGCGGCATGATGACCGGTCCAATGGCCTAAATGTCTTACTACCTTCTGGCAGTCAAAGAGAACCAAAGACATGAGCCCTACAAACGTGTGTGTGTTGACAAATGCACCTTAACATTCTGTCTACTGGCAAATATGGCTGTATTTCCAGGATTGTGACTAATCTAATTAATAACTCTTTTTGCTTGTCAGAAGAGAAAAAAATCAGGAAGAGAGAATGAAGTTAATCCCATCCCTCCACTACAAATGGAAGCAATTTGGAAGCCAAAACCTTCCCAAGACCATTGACTGAAACCTCTGTTTTAGGGACACAGATGATGAGGTGAATCACACTTCATGTCCATTTCAGCTTCCTTCTCTCTCCTCCACCAAGGAAAAGGGAGATACCCAGCTGTCTTTGGGTACCTACTTGATACCAGGCACTGTTCTGGGCACTAAGGATAGAGTCTTAGCAAAACAGATTCAGGCTAGATGCTGACTTGGTCTTTAGCAGTTTGAAGTCTAAGGAAGTCCAGCAAAAATTCAGGCCCTGCCACTGTCTGGAATATGACAGTCACACTTCCCACCCAGTGCTATACTGTTCTGAAAACCTGAGACCCAGCATTCCTGAAGAAGCATGTCTTAATGGTTTATACAAGAATCAGATACAGTTCAGAAAGAGTATAAAATACAATGGAAACACAAGCCATTTTAAACATTTTAAACCAATTAGATGTTTTAACCAATGTTATAAACCAAAACACAAATCATTTTCATGTTTATAACCAATTAGGTTCAGAGGATGAAAACATTGTGCTGCTCAGGTCAAAACCTATGGCCTCATTGACTATGCTTGTTGTCATGTCACAGCCTGAACTTAAACCCTAAGCAGCTGACTGAAAGCAACAGAAACCAGCTGACACCATCTGTCTTTTGGAAGATCAGTCAGTAGCCCTAGCTTCCTTTACAGAGGATAGCATGTTTTGTTTGTGTTTCCCTGTCTATTTGTTTGCTTGTTTGTTTGACAAATGAGGAAAGAAACAGAAACAGTATACTTAGTAAGGTCCAGGAAAACCTAAGTCCATGAATAAGCAAGCTATATATCTAAAGAAGGAGGAAGAGGAGAAAGAGCTGAAGGAGGAGAAGAAAGACGTGTCTGATCACACAAATGTTTCTAAACATGCAAAAGTTTGGCATCAAGTAGCAACACTCCATGATGGATCTTTAAAGGAGAGGCTTTCCTCTCTATTTGACAACTGTCTCTAAGAACACACACTAAAAAGAAATCAAAACAATTGTTGCAAACTGATGAAATTTGGGGATTAAGCCTAATTGTTTTATGCTAGTAAAAATAAATCAATTTTGACTAATTTCAAGGAAAGTGGCCCAGAACCTTCCTGTCTGGGGTCTGTAGCTACCTGATGCTACAGACACCCAGAGCCACAAGGCATTGTGCTCCTCTTCCTGCCATCCTAGTGTATCGCTTTCCACTGGGCCACAACATGTTAACAAGGACAACTATTGTTCAGGTCACAATGAGAGGGAAAGTGTACCACAGGAAAAGAACCAAGAAGGGAAAGTGACAGAGATAAAAACAGAGCAGAAACATGTAATTTTCAGGAGAAAATAGAAACAGGTCACATCAGAGGTTTAGTTGAACTGAATGAACTGAAGACAAAGGCCAGTAAAATGTTCACGTCACCATTGGCTTCAACCAGGTTATTTATGTCTTTAAATATGAACTGACCAAGAATTCACTTTGGTATTTTACTATAATTTACTTATTCCTGCATTCTTAGTCATTCACTCTTAACTATTCAACAATTATTTATGGACTACTCAGGGCTCTAGGCTTAGTTTTTTAAGAGTTACAAAGTTTACACCAACCTGGAGGCAGACTCTGGTAGAGACCTGAGCCATAGGTGCAAATTTCCACAACATAGGTGAGGGATGGATGTGTAGCTCAGTGGTAGAACACTTGTGTAGCACATGCAAGGACCTGGGGTTCCATTCCCATCACACACACACACACGCACATGAAGCAAAATAGTATGAACTTTACATGAAAAAAGGTAGAACTTGATCAGATATATTTTTAAAAATAAACTTTTTATTAACTGGAAAATTGTGAACAACATACAGAGTTTCCCTTCATCTTACACCTAACTTCCCCCATTTTTAACATGTTACCATAGTATGTACTTTTTCAATTAATAAATCAGTATTGATTATTATTAACAGAAGTTCCTACTTTCTTCATATTTCTTTAGTTTTTACCTCACACCTTGTTTCCGTTCCAGGTTTCCATCCAGATAATACCATATAGCACTTATTTGTCATGTTTTCTTAGGTTCTGCTTATGGAGACAGGAGATAATAGTGTAAATTTTAAGCAATATGTAATTTAAGCAATTTTATTTTTTTTCTTGCATTTGCTTTCCAGTTCTCTGACCTAGATGAAATTTTGAGCTAGACTCCTAATTTTCTGAGTATTTCTCAGATAATGTATCATATTCAATTACAAAATTAATATGTACCGTATAGTGTAAGAATTGGTCAAAAGAATCAATAGTAGAGTAGACAGAAGAACTGAGTAAAGAACTGAGCAAAGTCCTCGAGGCCAAAGGAAAGCAGAATATCATGGAGGCCCATAGGATAGAATCTTAAAGAAAGGGCGATCAAACGCTGGAGAGAGGACCAGGGAGAGGAGGAAGAGAAAAGGCTTCAACAGTCAGGAGTTCACTTAGAACTGTCAAAATAACAATTATGTAGAGTGGTGAGAATGGAAGCCACAGTGGAGTGGGTGAAGAAGTGACAACGTGGTCAGGTAGCAAAGGCCACTGTGTAACTGGTAAATATAATGAGAAAAATAATTTTCCACATTAAATCAGTAGCATTTATGAGAAAGATCCTGGGGTCTGGTTATATGGTCATCAGCTTCTAAAAGGTTCCCAATAGACCCCTCCTGACATTCTAATATTCAAACTCTTATTTAATCTCCTTTGCATGTGGACTAGACCTTGTGATTCACTTTTAGCAAACAGAATATGGGAAAAATGATAGGAGGTCATTCTGAAATAAGGTTACAAAAGACACTATGATATGAGCTGCCCTGACAAGAGGTCCACATGGCAAGGAGCTGAGGTGACTTCTGGTCAACCACCAGCAAGGAACAAAGGTCCTCAGCCCAGCAGCCCATGAGGAATACAATGCTGCCCAAAACCATGAGAGCCATGTGATTATGGTAGAAAGTGGACCCTTTCCAAGTTGAGCCCTGATGTGAACAGCAACCCCTGCCAATACATTGATTGCAGTTTGTGAGAGGCCTTCCAGCAGAGGACTTAACTAGGCCATATCTTGACACCTGGCCTACAACAAGCTGAGCACTTGTTGTGCAGTAATACCTAGCTAACGCAGGATGGTTATTTTTTATAATGAAGGCCTACACATATTCCTAAGCTCAAAAATTACTGTGCTTGGTAATTTCCCTGGAACCCATCAAAAAGTAGATTCTAAACACTCTACCTAAAGGTTTTTATTTAGTCACAAGAATACAGCACTCCCTGGCCAGTGCTCGTCAGGAAAAACTACAAGTGTTGCATTCTGAGATAGATTATATGACTCTGATGCTGGGGAATGAAAGGTGGCACCAAGTGAGAGGGAAAAGCAAGAAATAAATTCAGAGATGTGTCTGGGACCAGGACCATGGGGAGGTCAGCCTTGAAATTTCAACTTCTTTCTCTGAAATAAGAGGAAATAACAAAAAATACAGGAGGAACGAGACATAGAAATTCTGATGTAGAAAAAAGGAAAAATTGCAATGTTCTCTGAAAGAAGGACTATGAGACCATCTATAAAGACTGAGATGTTTGAGGTGTCAAGAGAAAGGAAAAGTCTTAGAATAAATAGACTACTTGAGAAAGCTTTAATGAGTGATAGTAAAGGCATTGAGAAGCCCTAAAGATGACCAGTGAGTACAGTCTGAAGGAAAGTGAAGGAGTGCCCCCTCTTCACCCTCCTCTGTGCACCACTGAAAATGGGAAGAGAAAACCCACTGCTGAAGATGGTTGCAGGACAGACTCCAGGGAAAAGATAAGTTTCTGTTGTGGTAAGGAAGTAAAGAGAGGACTTCAGGTGAAAGAGTTAGTTCAATTGAACAAGGTTTCAACTGGATGTGGTGGGAGAGTCCCATGGAGGCAGAGGAAGGTGTCCTGGGTGGGTTGATTTGAATAGAAAAAAACATCATGACTCCATCATGTGGGATTTGGAGGCAGCTTTCAATAGAAGGGAGAAATAGGCTGAAGACTCAAGATAAGCTACAGGATATTGTTAGTAATGGAAGGATAAAGAAAATGCCAGTTAAGTTCATTGAATTAACCAACCTCCAAATCTAAGTTAAATATTGATCCACCAGTAGCATCAATATTTTCAGCTCCTCTAAGAGTACAAGAGCTGGCAGCACAAGGCTACTTCCAAGAGTTGATCCTAGAGTCACACTCAAGATTTAAGAAAATGATGGTGCATATCCATATTTAAGAAGTTTTTAAGTCCTACATTTTCCTTTAAAAGTTTTCCATCCATTTTGCACAAAAATTTGCCTTATATCTAAATTGGCACAGAGGCTAGATCCCTGAACTAAGTTAGGAAGCCTGGATCCTGGTCCCAACTGCACCCCTGAGACCTTATGTGACCTCAGAACAACCTTCCTGGCACTATTTGTAAATCAAGGGGACTGACCCAGATGTTCCCTTGAGTCCTTCTGGCACCAACTTTCTAACAGCCTGAAAATACAAAATACTAAACCAGGTCTGTGGATCATAGAGTTTAGTTCTTGGAAATGCAGTTTTTAAAAAGGAAAGCATTTCGGCCCTTACATATAACCTTCTGGAGACTCTACCCATTGATAGAATTCCCTGTGGTAAATGTTTTGAAATAATGAACTTACCATGAAATGAAATTCTGGAAATTAATCTGCAGTAAGGACCGAAATTTTTGAGTATTTTTTCCCTTAATGTATGAGAAATCTTTATTCAGTTGGACATGGTATAGTCTGAAGCATCCTGTTCGCATTCCCAGAGCATGGTTTGGTAGGAAAAAGAGCATAGGCCAGATATCTTGCCACTTACTCACAAAGTTGTTAGGGAAGATGCACTGACAACAATTAGTGAGTCATGTCTAGGTTATTTTGTGTCTAAGTTTTAAATTATCTCCTAGTGTTGCCACGCACACACATACATGCATACCTCACCACCAGCACCATGAGATGGATTGTGAAAGAATGCCAGTCACGTCCTTGAAGTGAAAGTGGGGCTTTCTCCTAACCCCAGCGTCCCTGAAGAATACTCTCTCGCATCATCTCTGATGGTAACTGCTGAGGACATTTGGTCACATCTTAGACTTTGCAAACTTGGGATAACCCAAAAAAAAAGTCTCAGTTCATATCCCGAATTTCACATGAAAGAAGGGAATGAAAAACAGACATGAAAACTTCCTTTGATTCCAAATGCAAGAATTTTGAATACCCTGGCCAGGCACTTGGGGACTTTGCATATTGTTTTTTGTTTTTTTTTTAACCATCCTGTTACTAGTAAAAATAAGAATACCCTTTACAATGGTACACTGTACAGTTCAAATATTTTATTTTTTCAATCATTCAACAAAGATATCTTGGACACTGTGCCAGGTCCTGAGAGTGAACTGAGTAAACTATGAATTAACTATAATGCAATGAAATAAATTCTATAACAGTGGCATGTTAAACGAAGGATGTAATTAATTCTGCCTGAAGGTAGGGAAGTTGAGAAAGGTGAATGCTAAATGATGAGTAAGAGTTTGAAGATAAGTAAGAGTGATCCAGATGTTGAAAGAAATTTGGAAGTCATTTCAGCCAAAAGGAATCAGGGCGGGGGATTGTGGGACAGGTTCTTTGTGGACAGGCACCACGGGTACTTGAAGTAGGACAGTGGCAATAGGGATCCTCAGTGAGGGCATATTAAATAATATTTTCTGAAACAGATTCTAAAAGTTTTGGTCTAATGAAAAATGAAAAAAGTCCATAGTTTCACTATTAGATGACTCAAAGGGCCTTTATGATTTTTTTTTTTTTTGGAGTGCAGGCAGATGAGCAGAGTGAGAGAAAGGTGATGAGTTGAGTTAGGAACATAGCAATTTAGATGGTCTGTGAACTAGGATCTTGAAGTCCAAGAGGGAGCTGTAAACATGTGTCACCAGTTCATGGGAGTTTCTTAGCTAATTTTTACTAATGACCATTCATAGAACCAAGTTGTTCAAAATTCAGTGTTTTGAAAATGTGCTGAAAACATTATTTCCAAAGAAAAAGGTAAATCCTCAAAATAAATAAAAACTGTCCTCAAAGTTTTCTCTTTCATCTCTCCTGAAACAAAAGCAAAAGCAGAAATCAAAGATCTTCCGCTGCCCTTTGATTCTGAAGATATCACAGGGGAATTCTCAGCTCTTCAGAATCCCAATGGATTGATCCCCCAAAGTAGTAGTAGTTGTCTGAGCACTAGTTAACTGACTTATTGCAGAGCATAAAAGCAATGAATATTTTAATGGAAAATCCCAGCACTCTCCCCAGTGATTTCTTCCACACATTGCCACTGAGAGTTCCTGGGCAGGACAGGCTTTGTTGTAGGCCTTGAACATGTAGCATGATGCCAGCTTGACACCATACGACATCTGAAAAGTGCACTGAATAAAAAGTTAAAAGACCTGGTTATAGAGTTTTGATTACTTCTCCACCACTAATTGGCCATGTGAGCCTGGGCACGTCACTTCAGTCTTCTGAATCACAGTCTCGTCTATAAAATAAAATCAATCTGTAGTCTCTTCTTGCTCTCTGCCTCTCTTCATTTCTCTCCCTCCCTCTTTCTCTCCCCCCACACTGTGTGTGTGTGTGTGTGTGTGTGTGTGTGTGTGTGTTCTTCATTGACTCTTCCCAAGACTTCAAGAGCTTCTCAAGTCTCATTTACTCAGGGACTCAAGTTGGAGCCAGATGATCAGCATGCTGAAAGAAATAGTGAAGCCAGGCATTTCTTTATTTCCTGTCTCTTCATGGACTAGACAACCTATCATCTAAATATCTAAAAATGTATACCTTCTCATCTTAGTTACTTTTCTCTTGTTGCTCAGACAAAATACTCAATGCTCCAAGTTAAGGAAAGAGAGGTTTATTTAGCTCACAGTTTGTGGAAGTTTCAGTCCATAACTGGGTGGCTCCAAGGTAGGATGGAATACAGCAGAGAGGCAACAGTTTGTGGTAGTGGAAGATAGCAAAAGCAACGAGAGACAGACAGAAACACAGAGACAGAGACAGACAGAAAGAGAGACAGAGAGAAAGAGAGAGACAGAGAGATGGAGAGACAAAGAGAAACAGAGAGACAGTAAAGCCTCTTTCTGTTCCTTATGTTGTAAGCAGACTACTCACCCTAGGGCAGGTGTAGCACTCAGACCCTTAATCCCAGCATTAAACTGTGAATCAATCACAAACTTTAGAATCCTGCCCCCTTGACTATATGAGGCTTTAGGAGGACACCTAGACACAAAGCATTATACTTCTACCATGTTTATGCATTAGTGCCTGGAAATGGGATTCTACCAAACAAAAACCTAAATTGCATAAGTGGAATTGGAATCAGTCACTGGGTAAGAAAAACAGAATGGCCAAAAGAATTTTACAGAGAATATTAAAGAAAGCCTGAGTTGCCTGAATTTGCTGCTAGTAAAAATCAGACATTGAGGTGGTTGCTTATGAGGACTTAAAGGAAAGTGAAGAAAATTTTGTTGGAAATTTGAAGAGAGATCACTGTTATGCAGAAAATTTAGCAATACTGCCTCCTGTAGCCATGTGAAAGAAAATGCACCTACTGTACAGGGTAATTTAACTAAGATTTCCACTCAGTCTTGAAGGTGCCACCTGGCCTCTTGTTACTACTTATATTTAAATGTGAGAGAAGATAGACAAGCTAAGGAAGGCATTGTTAAGCCAAATGTCAGTGCTTGGCTGGTTTTGAAGTTTCTGAGACTGTCCAGATGGCAAGCAACACCAAAATTAATAAATTGCTCCTAATCAAAGATCACATCCAAGCACTCTCAGGAAACAATGTTCTAAAGGTAAAGTCACAGGTGTAACCATAAAATCCTTTTATAAGACCTCAGAAAATTTTAAAATTGGCTCTTCAGAATACATTCAGTCTGGTAAAAGACTTTCTATAGAATTTAAAGGTTTGCCTCACAGCACTGATAAATAAGATAATCAAGGTTCTAGAAAGCTTAGGGGCATTGTCCCTCAGCCAAGGATTTCAGCAGAAGCTCTACTGGGAAGAATTTATCTCAAAGAGATCTGTACATGTGAGTTTGTCTGATGAAGCAAACCTTCACGAGATTCATGGAAGGACCACAAAGATTTTAGAGAATGATTATCACCAGAGTACTGCCAACATGGATTTACAGTGGCAAAAACAGTATAAATGAGAAGAAGGCTTTGAATTCTCAAACTTTTACAAGCAGAAACAGACTGAGGAAAGCACTCAGCTGCAAATACATACCATTCATTAAAAAAAAAAAAAAAGACTCCAATGGTGGACCGAAAGTTGAGAAAACAAAACCAAGACCTACAAAGTCATTTCCAGGCAAGAGTAGGACTGAGTCTTAACAAGGAACTTACAGTATTTGTCTGGATGGATTTCAGGGTTACTATGAGCCATTCATGCGTTCCTTTGTTTCCCTCTTTAAGCTAATATTATTTTCTGTGAGTATGTGTGGCGTTTGGTTTTTGATTTTTTGAAACAAGGTCTCACCACGTAGTTCAGGCTGGCCTTGAACTCACTATGTAGGTCATTCTGGCCTTGACCTCATGACAATCCTCCTGCTTCAGTCCTCCAAGTGCTGGGATTATAGGTTTGTATCACCATGATGATCTGGGCTGATGTTGCAATGGGATGAAAATGTGTAAGCACAGGAATTTCAAATGTATTTTGCATGGGTGGGAAATATCCATTATTGAGAGTTAGAGTACTAACTATAGTGGCCACATTTCAATATGTTCCAGAATGAGTCCCAATTCCTGGCACTCACATCCTTATAATGTCCCCTATCATATTGTATCAAGATTTCTCTGTGTGACCAATAGTGTCTGACAAATGTGACAGTGCATCACTCTGACATTGTTACATTGTAGCTGCTATCTTGGGTACTCTTTCTTTCTCAGATCATCCACTCAAGAAAAATTTAGCTGCCAAGTCAGGTATAATCTTTCAGATAGACCTATATGATAAATAATTTAAGCCTTCTACCAACAGCCATGTGGATGACGTTGTAAAAACATTCTCCAGCCTCAATGAACCTGTGAATTACTACAGCCTTGGTCAACAGTTCACTGAAATTTCTGACAGAGCCAGAATTGACCAGGTAAGTCATTTCTCAATCTCTGACTCTCAGAAGCTGTCAGATTGTTTGTTTCTTGAGCCTGCTAAATTTGGAGCTAATTTGTTACATAGCTATAGGTAACATATTAATAACCAAGGTATATTTAAAGATCTGTTGTATGTCTATATTATAGCAAAACAGATGGAAAACAAAATTTTAAATACAACTTACAACAAAAAGTATAACATTCTGAAAACAAAGTTGAAAATACATGTGAAACAGTTCCACATGAAATCTATTATACATAATAGTAAAAATAAAGTAACAAAGTTCTAAATAAATGAAGAGATATATGATGTTCATAGTTTGAAAGACTCAATATTTTGCCAATTTTTCTCAAATTAATCTTGTATTCAAGGTGGTCTCTAAATAAATCCTCAAATGTTTCATAGAGATTTATAAGTTGATTCTAAAATCTGTACCAAAATATTATTAATCCAAAGAATTTTGAAAAAGAACCAACTTAGAGAAGTTTCTCTACCTGATTTTAAGGCTTACTATAAAACTACTATGATCAAGACATTGTGTCATTAGTATGAAGATGAACAAATAGCTCAGTGGGATAAAAAGTCCAAAAATATACCACATAATCTAGTAATGTTTTACCAAGGTATCAAAGCTAATGGTTAAAGAAGATCTTTTTAACAAATTATACTGAAAGAACATCTTACCACATCTGGAAAAGAAAAAAGCCTCAATTCATTCAATAAAATTAATTATAGATGGATCATATATGTCAATGTAAAACATAAAACCATAACACTTGTGGGAGACAACATAGAAGAAAATTTTGCAGTCATTGGGTATGTCATGATACTGTAGGCTTCAGAAAGCAGCAAACACTAAGACAAAAAAACTACTTAACTTTAGCAAAATTTAAAACTCCTACTCATCAAAATACACTATAAAAAATAAAAATTGGGACAGAAATAAAATATTCACAATGTCTAACAAAGGATATGTTAGGAATATATTTTCAATACACTTACAACTCAATAATAAAAAGATAAACAACATACTTTTTAGGACAAAGAACTTGAACATGTACCTGATGATAATATATAACCAGTAAACACATGAAAGGATGCTTAAGAATATTGATCATCAGATGAATAAAGTTAAAATCACAATAAGATACCACTCCAACCACTAGAAAGGCTAAAATTAAAAAAGAGTGACAATACTATTGACACTGGTGAGGATGTGTAACAAGTGGAAATTCAAACATTTTGGTGGAAGTATCAAATTATATGTCTACTTTGAAACTAAGTCTGATAGTTTATTATAAGTGATACACCTACCTTATGACTCAGTTATTCCATTTCTAGGTATTTCCCCCAAAAGAAAGTAAAATCTATGGCCACACTAAGTTTTATACAAGAATTTCAAAGCTCTGCTCATACAAGCCAAAACTAGAAACAAGCCACATTCTTATCAACAAGGAAATAGACAAGTGTGGTCTATTAATATAAATAAATATGATTCAGTAGTATAAAGACAGAACTACTGGTACACACAACTGTATAGATGAACTTCAGAATATATACTGCATTAAAGAAGCCAGACACCACAAGAGAATTCATACTGTGCAATTTCATTTATATGACATCTTTAAGAGGTAAAACTAATCTGTGGGGAAACAATTCACAAAAGTGGTTCCTACTGAGGGAGTTCAAAAAGAGAAAAAAGGGTCTTTTAGGTCAAAATCCATTAAATTTACACTTCAAATCTATGCCTTTTACATTTAGAAATTAAACCCCAATTTATAGAACTATCAACAACAGCAAACAACTAGTTATTATTCTAATGAAAAATATGAAACATTTTTACAGAGAAAAATATCAGTCATCAGTAAATTGAAAGAGGCCTAAATAAACTGAAGAATATTCCATGCTCTTGTCTTAGAAAAACAAAATAAAGCTATCAGTTCCTTGTAACTGACATGAATTCAACACAGTGTCAATTGAAATTTTAGTACTTTTTGGCAAAATTTAATAAAGTAATTGTAAAATATGTATGGAAGCACAAAAGCCAAAGGTAGAAAATACACTTGACAAAACAAAAGAAACTTTTTCCAAATATCAAACATTTAAAAAAAAATAAAAATTAAGAGAGAAGCATTTATGCAACAATAAACAAACAGAGCAACAAAATACAGTATCACTTGATTTGTGATAAAGTGATAAGGTGTTGAAAGTTTACAGAGCAGTGGAAAAAGTGTATTTTTAATAACTCATGCAGAGTTTTCCATATGGAAAAGAAAAACTTTTCTCTCATAGCATACACAAAAATCAATTCCAAGAAACAAAGAACTTTAAATTTAAAAGGCAAGATAATGATTCTAGACATTAATATAAGGATATTTTCATGACTATGAGGAAGGATATCTTTTTTAAAACTGGAGGTAAAAATGCCTCAGTCACAACACAAACACAGTATAACAACAACACAGTATTCTGTTTCCCATTAATGAAACAGAGTGCTTTAAAATCTACAATTTCTGTTTACCAACAGACAAGACAGAATACAAAGGAAAGGAACAAGTGCAATGTATGTAAGTGACAAAATATTTACATTCAGACTATATTAATAATACACAAAATTAATAAGAAGAAGCCCAGTTGAAAATCTGAACAGGCATTTTACAAAGTTTGAACATGTACCCTACACACACCCACCTGTGGGAACCTAAGACTCAACATAATAAATTAACAGGAGGAGGGGGATTAGCCATCAGGCCTCAGCCCTCACGAATGGGATTAAGTATCCTCATAAAATGTCTCAAGGGAAATAACAAGGTCCTTTTGCCTTTCTGTCTCTTCTGCCAGAAGAGAGAAGAAGACGTAGCATCCATCCCCTCTGGAGGACACAGCAATAGGCACCATCTTGGAAGCAGAAAAGGAGCCTTCACCAGACACAAATCTACCAGTGCTTTAATCTTGGACTCACCAAACTTCCACAACTGTAAAATGTCATGTCTATTATTTACAAACTACCACAATCTAAGATGTTTTGTTAACGTAGCATGATAAGTTTAAGACACAAAGGATAATTTGCAGATAGTCAATAAGTAGGAAAAGTTGTTCAGCCTCATTAATGATTAAGGAAATACAAAATAAAATCACAAGATAGCTAACTCCACATTCCCACCAACATGACTAAAATTGAAAGTGAATTAGCACTGATGAACATTTGGAACAATGAAATTTTTCATATATTGTGATAGTTGCATAAATTGGCATAATCACTTTAGAAAATAGCTTGACATTAAGTATTAAAAGTGAAAACACTCATATCCTACAATCTAGGGATGTGCCCAATAGACATACGTGTATATAAATACCAAGAGACATGACTGAGAATGTTTATAGTGACTGATTTGTAATGTCTAAAAATGAAAATAACCAAATATCCATCAACAATAAAGTGTTTAAGTAAATTACAGTATACATATACTGGATACCATACAGCAAGGAAAATGCATAAACTACACTTAACAACACGAATGATTTAAAAAAACAAGCATAAAAGAAAATTAGTATATAATTCTAGTTAAAGTTCAAAACCAGGCAAAACTAAGTGGTAGCATTTTACTTCAACTCTAGTCAAATAATGGTTGGCTTTGAGGAAGTTTCTATTTTGGAGATAGAGAAGTGAGCCTGAGCAAGTTTTCTGGGGACGTGTTCTCTTTCCTCCCCTAAGTGGAGGTTATGAAGATAATTTCACTTTATAATTTACTGAACACAATTTTGTGATAATTTCTTTCTGTGTGTAATATTTCTTAATAAAAATTAAAAATCATAAATTAATAAGTAAGTGCCTGGCATGTCATAATACTCAGAATAAAGTTCTCACTCTTGGTACCCCTGTCATCTTGAGCCCAGGGAACAGAAGTTATTCTCTCAACAGCCTTCCAAGAAAAAGTGCAGGCTGTCACCAGCAAATTCTGACCTGCTTCTATCTTTCTTTTGGGGGCCAAGGTCATAGGGAAGGGAATGCACCCCAAAGCAGAGTCTTTCATTGCATCATCAGACCCAGACACAGAAGGACTCCTGTGCAGGTCCTCTCCTTCTTAATAGTTGGACACTATCATTGAAGAATCTGGGCTCTGCCATATACAAAAGAAACCTTCAAAACACCGCATGCCTCACCTACAAAATCAGAGTAATTATACTACCTCACAGGAGTCAGTGAGGAAACTAAACAAGATGATTTTACGAATGAGCCCAGCCCGGGATAGTTTCCTAATACCTTTAACATCTTCTGTCCCTCTTCAGTGTTCTCCAAGAAAGCTCAGTCACCTAAAATGACTCCCTGACACCAGAATTCTCCTGGAAAGTGGGAGTTTCAGTCTGTTTCTTTGTTGGACTAAGTTCCTGACTTTTGGCTTAGGAAATATGGTCTCCTATAGCTCAAAGAAGTATATTCCTAGAGGACCTGCCCCTCTGTACCTATCTCAGCCACATCTCCCTCTGTGCTGGGGATTTCCACAAAGGCCCATTGCTTTTCCCTCAACCTTCCTGGAACCCACAAGAATAGCACACTGTGCTCCAAAAGGTTGCAAGCACGTGCACGTGTACCCATATCTGGACTGTAAAAACATAATTTGTCAAGACTGTCCATAAATCAGAGAAACGCGTGAACCACTAGTGGAAACAAAAATGGTGAATTGCTTCCATGCTGCATCAACTGTGTTCCCCCATATGCAGAGTATATAAAGGAGCAGTTCGTATGCTCCCTTGACCTTTACTATACCATTGGCCTGTCCTTCCACACCAACAGTCAAATATATAATTACTGGTTCTGTCTTAAATCAGTGCCAATGAGTGGATTCCACAGGATGTCTGCAGCCACCAGCTTCATTCCTTCTTTCCTCTCTCACAGAACGTTGTTTTTTATTTTTTTTTCTCATCATTTATGACACTCTTTGTGCACATTGTGCCTGACCCTCATATCTGTCTCTTAAGCACATACAGACACCCTCCCAGCACGTACCTCCCAGACTTCAGCAGGCCTGGTGCATCTCTAACAAGCAGCTCCTCCACTTTCGCCCTCATTCCTCTTCCCCACCTGGACCCTACACAGCTCTCCATCAGGCACTGGCCTTTCCTTCCAGGACCCTTCCCTTTCCGCATCTCGCTGCAACACCAAAACAGAGGCAACTTTACCAAGTCCCAAATTTGGTATTATTAATTTTGTACTTTTTTTCTTTAAAAGTGCTTTCCAAATAACATAAGCATCAAATTCTTAATACTATATTTCCCCCATTTAACAGTTAAACAAACTGAAGAAGTTGTACACACCTGAGAAAGTACACATAATGTAACGTGATAAACTGCTATTGAGTTTTGCCTCTTTTCAAAGCTCTTAAACTGTATGCTGATCTCTCTTGCTTTGTTGATTGCTAGTGAGAAGTTCCACAATCCTCACTGCTTTCTGCAAGGACTACTTCTATATAAAGGAGCTCTAAAGATGCTGAGGCACATGGCCCATCACCTCTGCCTCTTGTCACAGGAACTGACCGGAGCTTCTCCCTGCCCAGCCGCTTGGCGCACAGCAGTCAGTCCGTGCCTCGGCCCACAGGGAGCCAGGTTAGGCTGTTCTCATCACCTCTCTGAGCAGTACCACCAAATTTAGCAGAAACATAGTGACAGGAGGAGAGAGTGAAATGTGATGTTCTAATCACCCAAAAAAATGGAGTTTCTGTGTGTGGAAAGAAACTTAAAAAGCCCATACTCTAGGTGGTTCCATTTTCCTAAAGTCAAAGAACCACCAGCCTGCCAGTCTGCCCAAGTCCCTTGCCCACCCGCGAAGCACAGTTAATGCTTTCTGGCAGGATGGGTACCAGTGAAACAAGAATCAGCAGCAGCCTGGTGGCTATCACCGTGGCTGTCCCAAACCCTCGAAAATTGGCGATTTGGGAGGAATTCTACCTTTGGGACAGCTAAGAGGTGTCCACATGCCTGTGCCTTCTATCCCACAACATTGTTGATTGATGTCACATATTTGATGGATAACTTAGCATGACCAGTAAAGTTGAAGATGGACATTCATTCCCTGTGAGCCACCAACCCCACTTCCAGATGTTCCTCTCAGAGGTACTCTTGACAATGCACAAATGGAAACGTATTTAATGCATTATCTGTAATAGCGAAAAGGAAATGGGAATCAGGAGAGGAGGAAAGGAACCTAGAATAACCTAGATATCTACCAACATAGGCATGGGTAACTGAATTATGGCAGTGTCACACAACGAGCAGTTGTTACAATGAAGATCTGCCTCATAAGCAAGGATAAATCTTAAAAAATATAACTCAGTAAAAAGAAAATCAAGTTATAAAAGGTGTACATAATAGGATATCATTTATATACATTTAAGTACATAAGACAATGCATATTGTTTATGAAGAAGTAATAAAATTATGGTAACTGTTTTAGCAGTAAAAAAGTAGATTTTAATGCATTTTTGCATTGAATGCTCTAAATATGAATTAAAAGACAGAGGTTGTCAGGTTGAACTAAAAAACAAAATATAATTCTTTGCTTCTTTATAAATATCAACAAGTTGAATGAGAAATTTATATGAAATGTGAAGGAATTAGAATGGTCAAAACAATTCTGTAAAATAAGAACAAAGTTGGAAGACTCATACTGCCCAATTTCAAAACCCATTCCAAAGCTACAAGACAAGATGGTGTTAGTGAGAGGCCAAAGCACAGATCAATGCAACAGAAGAGTTCACAAATAGACTCATAGAAATATAGTCAATGCCTTGTTGATAAAGTTGCAAAGTTGACGCAGTGTAGAAAGAATCATCTTTGACAAGGAATGTTGAAATAATTAGACATCCATATACAAAAAATTAATATAGACAAATAACTCATACATTATCTAGAATTAATTCAAAATAAATCACAGATACAAATGAAAAACCTAAAACTATAAAACTTCTGTAAGAAAACTGGAAAAAAAATTTGTACAATCTTGGGTTTAACAAAGCATGAGATCAAAAAGTATGATCCATAAAGTAGAAAACATGAATTCATCAATAAATTTTGTCATTTTTTGAGACAGAGTGTGGCTATGTCATTCAAGCTGGCTTTGAACTCACTGTATAGCCCAGTCTGGCCTCAAATTTAGGGTTATCCTTCTGCCTCAGCTCCCAAGTTCTTGAATTACAGGGATGAACCACCATACTCAGTTTAAAATTTTAAAACATCTGCTCCTCAAAGGATACTCTCAAAAGAACGAAAAGATGAGCCAGAAACTTGGAAAATATTTCAAATCATGTATTTATAAAGGTCTTGTACATAGACCATATACAAAATTTTTTAAGTAATAAAAAATCTCAACTCAATTTTAAATAATTTGCAAAAAACTTGAATGCCCACCTCACCAATGAGTACATGGGCCACTTGTTCCTACCACATACTATAATGAATGGAAAAGATGTTAACTGTATAATGGAGAGAACTTATAGACCTACAAGAGATAAAGTCAACATCATAAGTAAGTGATATTGGCATCTTGTATCTCCTGACATGCTGTCATAATTCATCCTTTTGATATTCTTCCCCCACATCTATACCTCAATTCAACTAGAAAATTGAAATTGAAAAATATAAAATACATAGCCAATAGCTCAGCAGTACAGTGCCTACCTGACAAGCACAAGGTCCTGAGTTCAAATCCTGTCACCAAAAATAAAAACAAAAAAATAAAAATAAAATAAAGTAAGATACATGACCAGTATTGGAGGAGACATGACAACTAAATGGAAAGCAGCATTGGGGCATCAAATTCTGTGACAGAAAAAGTATTTTAGTGAAATAGCTGGATAAATGCTAATAAAGTATCATTTAGTTATTTGTACTGTACCAAAGTTAATTTCTTAGTTTTCATAACTACATAAAGGCTATATAAATTGTTAATGTTAGGGAAAAGTGGGTGAAAGGTAAATGGGAACCCTTGCATATGTTTTAAATTATTTCAAAATAAAATATATTTTAAAAACTCAGCTGTATTTATCAGCTATTACACCAGTTTAAAGATCAGGAAACTGAAGCACAGAGTGACCAAGTAATATTCCATAAATAAAATAAGTGAGATATGTGGCAGAATTTCAACTCATTTTGTCTAACTGTAAAGCTTAAATCCTTTCTTTTTCACAAATAGTACACACGTTTGCAGCACATGTTTACCTCCCTCATGTGGAGTTGGTACATGTACATAATACATTTCAAATCATTTTTCTATCCCCTCTCTACTCTTGATCCCTCTCACCTTTGAGAAAGGTTTCTCTCCCTACTTCCTATTATCTATCTTTTATTTTGCTCTTTATTTTCACTCTGAATTTCTCATATGAGAGAACCATATGATATTGAACCAGTGTGTCTAATTTATTTCACTTAACATTATGGTCTCAAGGTGCGTCCATTTTCGTACAAGTAATGCAAGTTTTTCTTTTATGTTATCTCTCTATTGTTTTAATTTGCATTTCTTTAGTAGTCAGTGATGGTAAGCATTTCTCCATGTATTTACTGGCCATTTGTACTTATATGAAATGTGTATTCACTTCATTTGCTTATTTTTTATTTGGTCTTTTATTTTAGGGTGGATCTAATTTTTCATTCTTTATATATTCTAGACACTAATCCTCTGTCTGAAGAAGAGCTGACAAAAATTTTTCCCATTCTGTAGGTTATCGTTTCACTCGGTTGATTGTTTCTTTGTTCTGCAAAGGTTTTCAGTTTGATATGATCACATTTACTGATTCTTGGTACTATTTCTTGTGTAACTGGGGTTCTGTTCAGTAAGTCCTTGCCTACACTTATGGCTTCAGGAGTTTTACCCATTTTATCTTTCAGCAGGTTAAATATTTCTGTTTTAGCATTTAGTTCTTTGATCCATTTTTATTTTTGTTTAGTACATGGCGAGAGATATGGGTTTAGATTCAGTGTTCTGCATATGCCAGCTTTCTCAGTCCCATTTATTGAAAGCTTATATTTTCTCCAGTGTATGTTTTTGGCACTATTGTCAAAGGTTAGATAGTTGAATGTGTTGGGGTTGTTTCTGTATCCTCTATTACATTCCAATGGTTGTCACACCTGTTTGGAGGCCAGTACCAAGCTGTTTTTATCACTGTTGTTTTGTAATGTAACATGAAGTCCAGGATTGCAATGTCTCTTGCTGTGCTCTTGTTACTCAAGATTATTTTTGCCATTCTAGGTCTCTTCCAGTTCTATATGAATTTTAGGATTTTTTTTCCATTCCTATGGGGAAGCATGTTGGTATTTGATTAGGAGTGTGTTAAATCTATATATCAATTTTGGAAGTATGGCCATTTTGACTACATTGGTTCTACCAATCCAGGAACAGGGGATACTTCTCAAACTTCTGATGTTCCTTTGATTTCCTTTTTCAGAGCACTGTATTTTTCATTGTAGAGGTCTTTCACTTCCTTAGATTAATTCCTAAGTATTTACTACAAAATCACAATGTTATTAGTAAGGGCTGTGAAATTTGTTAATGTTCCCGTTTTGGTTCAAACAATCAACTTGTCCATCTACAGCACCTAAGTAAAGTTAGACTTGGCTAGAGAGTTTACCTTAAAGAACTGGTTTGCTGCTTTTTAACCTCTGCATTAGATCACCATAAAAGGGGGGACAAGGAGCCCATAAAATTTTGCAACTACCTTTCACCTCAAAAAATAAAACAAAACAAAATAAAATAAAATATAAAATATAAAATAAAATAAAGAACACCCATACCCCTGTAGCTAACCCTGACAACAATCTACATTCACAGTGCTTTATACTTAAACCATGATGGGAGAAATGAATAGAAGCAGAGGGCCACTGATTTCCAACGTTTCACAACACTCCAGATGAAACTTCTAGCCTCAGCTCATGATTTACAACAGTGAATCAGGACAAGACATAGATTTGCTAATGTGCATTTAATCACCAATGGATTGAAAATGTCTGGGCTTTTATCTTGTAATGTATTTAAGACTGCACCCATTAAATGCAAACAAAAAGAAGTCTTGGCAGAACAGAACTGACACAAACTTGATGATCAGATCGACTTAAATATTAGTCATGGCATAAACTTCACTGGTCTTCCACTGCTCCACTACATCATTTGCTAATGGGTCATCTGGATTAGGAGCACTTCACAAAGCCTGGATAGATAGCAGAGCCGTGAGGACCTGCAGTGCTGGCCACCATTTATCTTCCAAAATATCTAAACATATTCTTCCCAACTTGTCTACATTAGGATGATGAATTTTGGTTATGAAACATACTTTAGGTGCTGCCATTGGGTATTCTTCTGGCAGAAATAGTTCAAGTTTAAAAGTCCGTCCCTCAAAGGGGGAATCCTGGGGACCAGCAATGACCATGTGAAAGTAACGGGCGTTGCTCTCCTCTGGTTCTGCTTTAATCCCAGGAGCCAGCCCTGCCAGCAAACGCTGGGTTTCCGTGATGATCCAGCGTGGCCACCCGGCCATCACGTCAGAGCCTGGGTTCGGCCTCTGGTGGTCTCTCCGCAGTGCATTGTTTATTTTAGACACAGTTCCCTGTGTGGCTAAGAAGGCTGCATATTCCGTTGTTGAGTAGAACACTCTATAGATGTCTGTTAAATCCATTTCTTCAAAGGTTTTGTTCAACTGTGATATTTTTCTTGACTTTTTGTCTAATTGATATATATGTCTGTGTTAGTAGTGTATTAAAGTCCCCCACTATAACTGTGTTTATCTGGTTTTTTGTCTCATATTATCTGTTTTATAAAGTTGAATGAACCATTGTTCAGTGCATATACTGCTATCTCTTTATGTTAGATTGTTCCCTTAACTAAACCTAGGCATCTTTGCGTCTTTTGTTCAGTTCTGACTTGAAGTTCACTCTGTCCAAATACAGGAGAGCTACACCTTTTTTTTTTCAGGTTTACATTGTATGGAATGTTGTTTTTCATCCTTTTTACTCTATGAGTTTCTTTTTGGTGTAAATCTGTTTATTTTATACAGAATACCACTGGATTTTGTTTCTTGATGCATTTTTCCAGTCTGCGTCCCTTGATTGCAGAGCTGAAACCATGCACACTGAGAGTTTGTATATGTATATAGACTTATTCCCGTTATTGCTTTATTTTCCTATTGCTGATAACCTATCTTTTTTTCTCCTTAACTGCTCACTCTACCTGGTGCATTCATTCTATTAGACCTTTGGCTTGTTAGTTTCATTGTCTCGAGAGTAGCCTTCATAATTTTTTGGAATGCTGGTTTGGTGTGGTGGTCATGAATTTTTAGGTGCTCTTTATCATGAAAATATCTCATTTCTCCATCAATTTTAAAGGATAGTTTTTGCAGGATATATCAGCCTGGTTTGGAAATTGTTTTATTTTTCAACTTGAAACATTTTACTTCAAGCTCTCCTGGCCTTTAAGGTATGTGTTGAGAAGTCTGCCGTAATTCTAATGGGTTTAACTTTATAAGATATTCATTGCTTTTCTCTAACCACATTTAAGATTCTACTCTTGCCAAGTGTGGTGGCACAGGCCTGTAATCCCAGAACCTGGGAGGCTGAGGTAGGAGGATCACTATGAGTTTGAAGCCAGCCTACACTATATAATGAGTTCAAGACCAGCCTGAACTATATTTCAAAACCCTATCTCCACCACCCCCCAAAATAATTCTGTTCTTGTGTTGAGCTTCCAGGATTTTGCCTATGCCCATGATGTGTAGTGGAAAGGATCTTTTCTATTCTGATTAGGGTTGTTTTGGGTTCTATGTGCATCATTTATTTGTATGTTAAACTATTTTGCTTTATTTGTCAAGTTTTCTGCTATTATTTCAGTAAATAGGTTTTTTATGCTGTGTGCTGTCTTCTGATTTTTTGCTAGTTCAAATTGATCTTAGATTAGTCTCTTTTATAGTATCTATCAGGTGGTAGATCCATTATTCATGTTGTGCTGTTTTTAAGGTAGCTCTCATTAATTTATCACCAACAACAGCCAGTCCCGTGTTATATTTTTGTCTTTACAATTGTCACTTTTGAGGCCTATGCTTTTGACAAAATTTTTAACCTCCTGAATTTCTATTTAGAGCATTTTTATTGACTCTAATTCTTTTCTATGCTGGTCATTCATGTTTTGCATCATTTTGTTTAGTTCTGCTAGGTTTTTATTAGTGTCTTCTGTAGATTCATGGATCTTTTTCATTTGGCCCAATCAGTTTATTTATATCTTCTATAAGCTTGCCAAATGCCTTATTGATCTGTTTTGTTATCACCCTTATATTCTTCTGAATAATTCAGACATGTGGCTTCTGGTTTCTCCCCTTTTATCCCCCATGGATCAGCTCTGGAGGAGACGGGAAGTTTTTGAGGCATTTTGTTGGCTTGTCTTCTCACATGTCTATTTTTTGTTCGGTTTTTGTTGCCTGCTTGCTTGCATTACGGCTTGTGGGTTAATTTTAGTGGAAAGCTTTGTTTTTAGCATGGTGACCTCTTTAGTTAATGTCTATTTTTCAGTAGTGTCCTCTGAGCATAACTAACTACTGGTCTTTGCCTCTGTCTCAGGATCCAACCACCTGTGTTTAACTGAGATGGAAGATGACAGTGTATTTGAATCAGTACTCAGTTCTTCAGGAATGGGCTATCGTATTATTAATGACCCCAAAGCAATCCAGATATTGGCATCCCAATTAATAGTAATAGCTATGTCACCCTGGCTATAGTAATAAAATTAGCAACCATTATAACATCAAGTACAAACTGAATATTGATAAACCCTTAACCATAGAAAAGAGACTGATAGTTATAGTATGAACACTAAAACAAACCAGTTGTTTACCTACTATTTATCTACAGCAAATTTTTACTAAATGGAACAACTTTACCTTTACTAACAATAGAAAAGTGCGTAACAGAAATAGCAGAAAGTTAACTAGCTATCTGGAGATTCAAAAACCTTAGTAGTTACAGTAGCAAAGGTAGAGGGAACAGGAAACCAGAGAATGAAAAAAGTAGAATTTGAAAAATTAATCAATGGGATATGAGAAGCAGTAGAGAAAAGTGAAACAAGGGATCCTATTAAAAAGTAAGAGGAAGTTAACATTGTTGGCGAATAGCCACAGGAAAGAATGAACAAGAAAAGGGAGAAAAAAACACAAGCAAAGAAAAGTAAATGAAATAAAAGAAAGAGAAAAGAGGAAAAGAGTTGAAAGGGAGAAAATAAAAGGAGGGATACCAGGTATGCAGCTCAGTGGCGCAGCATCTGCTCAGCAAGCGCGAGGTCCTGAGTTCAATTCCCAATACCAAAAAAAAAAAAAGGGATAAAAGGAGGAGGAAAGATACTAAAAGGGGAAAGAAAAAGAGGAAGAAGAAACCCCAACCCTCCCAAAAAAATCAATGTAGGGAAGATTAAAAAATAAAAAATAGAAAAATCAAAAAAAGATTTGAGTCAAAGAAAAAATTCCTATGCCTTTTAATGAGTAACTTCTTTCCAAGATCTGCAAGTCTTGGGAGCCAGCCAGTCACGATTTTTCTCAGCCCAGCTTTAGGGCCTATGAGTGACTTTTGATGTGATCTCCCTGCACCAGAGGCCCTTCTGTCCTTTCACCTTAAACTATCACCCAACTAAAGGTGTATCTTTGTTCCTGTTGATAGATGGGAAATAAGATCGGCCCTCTCGTCTTTGCTGGATGTAGGCCATGGGGCAGAGGTTCAAGTGGACTGTTGGACCTAATGACAGTTGTGAGGTCTGGTTGCTCCCTTCTCTTTCCAAGCATTGTCCTTGCCCGGGAGCAGCTGATTGAAAAGTTCTTGCCTCTGCTGCCCTGTACCAAAGGGAAGCATAATGCAGAGCTGGCTTGGAGTTGGTGGGTGGTCACACCCTTGCATGGGGATGGGGTGGGAGTGAGGCACTGTGCATCTGGAATTGGGCCTGCTTGGTTTCACCAGAGGATTGACAACACACTTTAGAAAAGCTGTTGCCTCTGAAAATGGAGGACAAAGGGGCTTGAGGTAAATGGCTATAGTGGAATCTCTGATATTTTATTTCTTTAAATAAATACCTGAAACAAATATGTTAATATATTAACAATTTCTTAAATCAAATGGTGGAAACATTGGGTGTCTTTTATATTATTATGCTTTTGAAATATTTACTAATAAAAAGCAGGGAGAAAGAACTCTTAAAAGCTTCTCTAGAACCCAATATAATACCTTTGGAGAATTCTACTCTTTAGAGCAACCACGAAGAGGCCTCCACATACTCCTGCCTCCTAACAACAACTTTATAAATTGATGCAGCCAATTCAAAGGATAATTTAGCACAACCAGTAAAGTTGAAAGTACACATTCCCTGTGAGCCACTAGTGGAATAAATTTCAAATTTATCCTTACAAAGGATAAATTATCTGATTCTGTCAGATTTCCCTTCTGCTTTGAGACACAAATGGAAATTTAAGACGAACAGAAGTTGGCAGGAAGACCACCAGTGCTCTTCCAGGCATTTCCTGACACCGCAGCCTCTCCGACCTCATTAGAGTCCCTCTATCTGGTTCCATCCCTGTGAGGACAACAGGCTCCATGCCCTCTGACTTCTGACTGGGATTTGTAACTGAGAAGAAGAAGCAGAGACAACAAAACAGGAAGAGAGGAAGGACAGGGTGTTTCTCACCTGGCTTCCTCCTTGCCTGCCTGAGGGTTGGAAGTGGCCGCATTTCTCTACTGAATGCCACATCTCTCAACTGTAGGCCTCTCTTGGCTCTTCCTGTGACTCTCTTGAGGTTGTGGCAATTCCTCTTTCCTCTTCCTCTTCAGGCCTTCAGTGTGCAATGGCTCACTGCTATTAGCAGACCCACTGCTTCAACATCTCTTGCTAGTTTCCCTTCATTTCAGACACATATTTACATATAGTGCTCACATTAAATTCTCCTTATGTTCCCCCACTTGAGATGCCATCTGTTTCCTACTGGTACCCTGACTTTATGGAGCACAACAAGGGAAGTACATGAAGTACCATGAGATTTCAACAGATCTAAGAAACCTGCAAAAATAAAACCCATACTTGAATAAATCCTGAAAAGATGAGTAGGAGTGTGAGGGTTGACAAAAGTGTCTTGGTTACTTTTCACTCACTGCTGAGACAAAATACCTGACACACCCAAAATTAGGGAAGGAAACATTTATTTTTTGCAGTTCTCAGAGGTTTCAGTTCATGCTTAGTTGGCTCCAAGGCTGCATGGCATGGCAGGGCCGCCATTCACGGCCACCAAACAACAAGGCAAACTAGTGAGAGAGAGAGAGAGAGGAAGACATGCCTTCCTTACACTGTATGTTGGCTCCACCCCTGAGCAGGTGCAGCACTCACATCACCAATCCCAGCACTAGACAGCAAACCAATCACAAATGCCAGACTCAGCCTTGTCCAAATTACATGAGGCTTTGTTGGAGGCCATCCAACCGACCACACTGTAACATTCCACCCCAGGCCCCCCAAAGACTTATGTACATCCTTTATACAAAGGACATTTAGTCCATCTCCAAGAGTTGCCAAAGTCCTAACAATTTCAGCATTGCTGAAAAGTCCAAGTCCCAGATCGCCTCCAAGACCTATGGCAAACTCTTATTTGTAACCCCCTGTACAAATGAAAATGAGACTAAACACTTCCAACATATAAAGGCACAAGATAAACACAACCATTCCAAAAGTTAAAAACAGGGAAACGCAAGGCATTGGAACCAAAGCAAGTCCAAAATCCAGCAGAGAAAGCATTAAGTCCTGGAGTTCTCCACTCAGCATCTGAAGCAATCTGGTTGCAAGCTCCCAAAGGCTTCAGGGATTCCACCCATATGGCACTTCCAGGAGTTTTAACCTCCATAGCTTCACTCTTAAGCCCACTCTGCTTGATTCCCACAGCTTTTCTTGGATGATCCATGTTCCTGGCTTTTTCAAATTTCTGGGTTTTCCATTGTACCCTTGGTTTCAGCCTTACATCTTTACATATTGCCCTCTGCAGTTGGGGCAGAAGCTGCACATTTTCCTTGCACTTAAAACCAGCACCACGTGGATGCTGTTAAGATTCGCTGCCAACTGGAACAGTAGCCAGGCTTTCCTCTCTCTTTGCTGTAGCAGTCAACTGCCTGGATCATTGAGCTCTCTGAACCTCATTTAAGGAAAGATTTCTCTATGCCACTGCCATTGTGGAATCTGGTGTGGCCACGACCATTCTGGAATCTGGTGTGGCCGCCACCATTCTGGAACTTCCTGTGGCCTCCATCACCACTCTGGAACATGGAGCTCTGCAGTTTTTTACTCTGAGCAAACTCTTTCATCTTTGCCAGCTTGAGGCTGCAAAAGGTGAAGACACACTGCTACTCTGGATGGTGCCAGGCCATCTTTTTTATTCCTTTGTTCCTTCTCAGCAATCGAGGTCTCAGCTCTATCTTTACAATCCACAGCTTTCTGGCCAAACTCACAACATTTTAAATCACTACGCTGTGCTCTTTACTCTTGATTCCCAACATAAATCTGGCTAAAAGCCCCCAATAATAGCCAGGCCACTGCTTCAACATTTGATTGCCTTGAAATTTCTTTCACCAGATTAATCAGTCTATTGCCCTTAATCCCAGTCTCAGGCAAAGTCTTTGGGCACAACAGAACGCAGACAAATTTTCTGCCAAGCTGTAACACACATCGTGTGGAGTCCAACAACCCAATGCAGTCCTTCTTCCCAGCAGAAACCTCCTGAGCCTGGTCTTTACCAGCAAGCTTTTTATCAACCTTCTGGTCTTCCAAGCTCTGACCAGAATCTCCTCTACAGAACAGCCTAAGCTCTTCCAGCTCTATACATTTAGGTGACATCTCTGAACCTTTCCAAACTCTTCCCACAAGCCATTCCCAAAGGCTCTTGAACCACATAATCAGGAATAGTCACAGCAACAACCCCAATCCTCTGGTACCAAATTCTGTCCTGGTTACTTTTCACTCGCTGCTGAGACAAAATACCTGACACCCAAAATTAGGAAAGGAAAGATTTATTTCTTACAGTTCTCAGAGGTTTCAGTCCATACCTAGGTGGCTCCAAGGCAGCATGGCAGGGTGGGGATACCATTCATGGCCACCAAACAACAAGGCAAACCAGAGAGAGAGAGAGAGAGGAAGACATGCCTTCCTTACACTGTATGTTGGCTCCACCCCTGGGCGGGTGCAGCACTCACATCACCAATCCAAGTGCTAGACAACAAACCAATCACGAATGCCAGACTCGGCCCCATCCAAATTATATGAGGCTTTGTTGGGGGCCATCCAACCAACCACACTATAACAAAAAGGATATGGTAGGTGTAGAAGGGATGACAAGATTGGTAAGACTGAGGGAACAACTACAACTAAAACTTTTGCATTCAGCTGTCTATGTGAAATTTGCCAACCATTCTGACCTAATAAAAAGTCATTCCATGGTTCAACCTAATAATAGAATTCAAACCATGATGACCTAAGTGGGGAGGAGGTCTCATAGGAGTAGAAGTAATCAAAATGACCTTGTCCCTATAGGATAAATATCAGGAAGAACAAAGATAACTTTATCTAAAGTAGAGGTTAATCCAGTTTACAAAGAGAGATGGAAATGTTTTTCTTCTTTCCACATTTTATTTCTATTTAGACAGGGCCAAAGTCCTCTTTCTGTTTCCTTTTAACTGATTCTGCAAGCTAGTCTTTACCAAAAAAAAAAAAAAGAGAGAAATGCATACAATTTTCCACATACTGAGCCATAACTTTTAGGCCTAGACAGGTCTTTAGTATTCTACCCTTCCATTTCAAAGATTAAACACAGAATGAGACAAAGGGGTTAAGAGTCTTGCTCACTATCACACAACTGTATGATGTGCCAGTTGGATATCCTAATCATGGGAAACCTCCAGAAGGAATGAGTTTGGGAAGACACCAATGGCACATTTCCATGGAGAGAAGGTAAAGTTCACGTCTGATAGAGGTGAACTCTGATAGAGGTGAAGGAAAAGGAAAGTTGAATAGACAGAGAGGATGTTGAAAGCAAATTAACTTGGCCAGAAAAGCAAAGAATGCACACAGCGAAGGATGTCCACTTATTAATCTTGTCTTGGAACCAAAATTAATCTTTTCCTAGACTTGTTAGGCGGACCAAATTTATTATCCTTGATGACAGTAAGTCTTCCCAGGTTTAGGAAGAGTTTTAAAACATACGATTTATTTTCCTGGGATGATTCCCAGACCCATAGTGCTACTCCTCAAAACTAATATTTTGGCATTTAATAAATCAGAGAAATTAGGCCATGTACCAGCATTAGCAATTCTGAAAAAATTCTCTAAATAATATTTAAAGTTGAAGCTATTTTGATCTCATAATTTCTCTTATGACACTTGAGTTAATGCACACTCTGGAACAAGATTGCCAAAAGCCTATATTCACGGTGAGAACAGTCTCCTCACATCCCATTATTTGAGGACCTTAACTATCCACACCCTAGGCTTTATCTGATGGGATAACATGGTGTAGTGCCTGAATCTTTTGAAACACTGCTAAGATCTTTATTAATAAGGGCTGTAGTGGAACTATGGAATTTGAGAGTGAAGAGTAAGCTGCACTCTTACAAGAGCACGAAGTGGTGGCTAAGTACTGCTCTAAGTCGGGGACCTTACAGACACACCTACCTTGATGACCAGGCACAACCATCACATCCTTTGCAAGGATGGTGATGCATATTATTCCTGAAGAAGCATATAAATCATGTATCTGTCAAATCAATATAAATTGTGCTGTCTATGGTGATGCTTACTATTCCAAAACTCCAAATTCCAAGGAAGTTATTGAATTGTTTATATTTGAAGCTAAATCACCAACTATCACATCAACCTAAGCCCTTGGACAGAGCTGGAAAATGGCCAAAAGTCAGTAAAACGATTAGTCAAATTATCCCCCAAGAGGAACCTCAGCAGTGATCTAGTTCTTAAATCTTACTCTACAAATGAGATACATACTCAGGCTGAAAAATGGTAAGTGACTTGCCCACAGCCTTAGTAAGTGTATACAGGATTACATTTGGTTTTTTGTTTTGTTTTGTTTTGTTTTGCTGGTTTTTTTAATTTACAAAGAATCTGCAAAAAATAAATAAATAAAACAGACAAGCAGGTTTAGCAAGGTCATGGTACAAAGTCACAAACCATATACAGAAATCTAATGTTGGCCTATACACAAGAGATGAACAATTCAAAAGGCATAAGTTACAACATCACAAAAAAGCTTAAAGTAACATTACTGTATAAATCTACCAAAATACATTCATTATCTGTATCCTAAAAACTATAAAAACTGATCAAAAGTACTCAAATACAACCTAAATAAGTGAAGAGAGACTATGTATATGAACTGGACAAATATCAAAACATTTCTTCTCCCTAAACTTGTCTATATATTCACCTCAATATCTATAAAGATCTCAGTGAATTCTTTTTTTTTCTTTAACTATCTTAACTATTTTTATATACATATACATTAACATATCCATAGTTTTTCCTTCAGTTTGTCACACAAATGCAACAATACAATGTTTACATATGTGTGATTTATTTATTTAACTGATAAGTATATTCTCAAGGCGCATCCATTCAAGTATGAAGGTGTCCAGTTTATCATTCTTTATGGCTAAGTAGTATTCCATTATATAGAAATACCACATCTTTTTGTCCATTCCTCAGTCGATGGGCATTTAGGTTGTTTCCAAGATCTGGCTATTACGAACTGTGCTGCTATAAACCTAGGTGCACACATATCACTGTAGTATGATGTTTTTAATTCTTTTGGGAAGATACCCAGAAGGGGAATAGCTGGGTCAAATGGGGCCTTCAATCCTAGCTTTTTGAGGACTCTCCACACTGACTTTCACAGTGGTTGCACCAGTCTGCATTCCCACCAACAGTGGAAAAGAGTTCCTTTTTCTCCACAGACCCTCCAGCACTTCTTATTGGTTGACTTCTTAATGCTAACCATTCTTTCTGGGGTGAGGTGGATTCTCAGTGTTGTTTTAATTTGCATCTCTAGAATGACCAGTGCTGTTGAACATTTTTTCACATATTTATTTGCTGTTTTTACTTCTTCATCTTAAAAGAGTGTGATCACCTCAGATGCCCATTTTTGGACTGGGTCTTTAAATCTGGGAGGACTGATTTTTTTAAGTTCTTTATACCTTCTTGATAGTAATCCTTTATCTGAGGGACAGCTGACAAACATTTTCTCCCACATTGTGGGCTGTCTCTTCACTCTGTGGTTTCTCTTGCTGTGTAAAAGCTTTTCAATAGGATGAGATCCCATTTGTTGATTATTTGCAATAGTTCTGGTGCAATCTGGCTTTTATTCATGAAGTCTTTGCCTACACAAATGTCTTCAAGAGTTTTACCTACTCTATCTTCCAGGAAATTTAATGTTTCTATTTTAGTGTTGATATCTTTAATCCATTCAGATTTTAACTTAGTACATGGTGAAAGATATGGGTCCAGCTTTAATCTTTGACATGTGTAGAGCCAGTTTTTCCAACACCATTTATTAAAGAGGCTCTCTTTCTTCCAATGAATGTGTTTGGCACCTTTGTCAAAGATAAGGTAGTTTAGCAACTGCATTTTCTAATCTATTCCATTGATCTTCAGGACTGTTTTTTCTGCCAGTGCCACACTGTTTTTATCACAGTAGCTTTATAGTATAATTTCAAGTCAGGAATTGTAATGCTCCCTGTCTTGTCTTTGTTGCCCAGGATTGCCTTTGCTATTCTAGGTCTCTTCTGGTTCCAGATGAATTTTAGGATTGCTTTCTCTAATTTTGTAAGATATGCTATTGGAATTTTGATTGGGATTGCATTGAATCTGTGTAACCATTTTGGAAGTATGGCCATTTTCACTATATTGATTCTTCCTACCCAAGAGCACAGGATATCTCTCCATTTTCTAATATCCACTTCAATCTCCTTTTTCAGAGTACTATAGTTTTTGATATAAAGGTCTTTTACATCTTTTATTAGATTGATTCCTAAGTTTTTCATTTTTATGGATGCTATTGTAAAAGGTATTGTTTCCTTGATTTCTCTCTCGGTGAGTTTGTTATTCGTGTACAAGAAGGCTATCGATTTTTGAGTATTGGCTTTGTAACCAGCTACATTACTAAATCTGCTTATTAATCTAGAAGTCTTGTAGTGGAGTTTTTGGGATCTTCCAAGTAGAGTATCATGTCATCTGCAAATAATGATAGTTTCACTTCTTCCTTTCCTATCTTTATTCCTTTTATTTCTTTGTCTTTTCTAATTGCTCGAGCTAAAGTTTCCAGGGCTATGTTAAATAAGAGTGGAGACAGCAGACATCCTTGCCTTGTTCCTGATTTTAGAGTGAAAGCTTTCAGTTTTTGCCCATTTAGAATGATGTTGGCTGTTGGTTTGTTGTAGATGGCTTTTATCAGATTGAGATAGAGACCATCTATTTCAATTTTCTGTGGAGTTTTTATCATGAATGGGTGCTGGACTTTGTCAAAAGCTTTTTCTTCATCTATGGAGATGATCATATGATTTTTGTCCTTGGTTCTGTTAATATGATGTATTACATTTATGGATTTACATATGCTGAACTATCCCTGCATTCCTGAGATGAATCCCACTTGATCATGGTGTACAATCTTTTTGACAATTTACTGCAGTCTGTTTGCCAGTAACTTATTGAGGATTTTTGCATCAGTGTTTATTAGGAAGATTGGTCTGTAATTCTCTTTCTTAGCTGGGTCATTCTCTGGTTTTGGAATCAGAGTAATGCTTGCTTCCAGGAATGAATTTGGGAGTATTGCTTCCCTTTCAATTCCATCAAAGAGTTTGAAAAGTAGTGGTGTTAGGTCTTCACTAAATTTCTCGTAGAATTCAGCAGTGAGTCTATCAGGGCCTGGGCCTTTCTTTGTTGATAGGTTTTTAATTGCATCTTTAATTTCATTTATTGATATTGAGTAGTTTAGGATTTTTATATCTTCTTGATTCAACTTTGGTAATTCATATGTATCTAAGACTCTGTCCATTTCTTCTGTATTTTCCATATTATTAGAATACAAGTTTTCAAAGTAGGTATACATGATTTTCTGGATTTCTACAGGGTCTGTTGTGATTTCACCCTTTTCATTCCTAATTGCATGGATTTGAGTCTTTCCTTTTTTTGATAAGGTTTGCCAAGAGTTTTTAAATTTTATTTAATCTTTCAAAGAACCAACTCTTCAATTCACTGATTCTTTGTATTGTTTTTTAGTCCCTAGTGTGTTAATTTCTGCTCTGATCCTTATAATTTCCTCCCTTGTATGAGCTTTTGGTTTAGCATGCTCTTCTTTTTCTAGAAGTTTGAGGTTCAACATTAAGTTGTTTATATGTGCTTGCTCTGTTTTCCTGATATGGGTATTTCCTGCTGTTTCCCTCTTAAGACTGCTTTCATTGTGTCCCACAAGTTCCAGTATGTTGTGTTATCATTATCATTCAACTGTAAAAACTGTCTAATTTCTTCTTTAATTTCGTCTGTGACCCATTGGTTTTTCAGTAGGGTGTTATTTAATTTCCATGTGTTTATGACATTCGTGTTTCCTTTGGCATGGATTTCCAATTTCATTGCACTGTGGTCTGATAGTATGCATGGGATAATTTCAATTCCTTTACATTTATTTAAGCAGGTTTTATGAACCAGTGTATGGTCTATTTTGGAGAATGTCCTGTGTGTAGCTGAAAACAATGTGTATTCTGATGCTGTGGTGTGGAACACTCTATAGACATCTACTAAGTCCATTTGCTCAAAAGTTTGACTTAGTTCTAATATTTCATTATTGATCTTTTGCCTAGTTGATCTTCCTTTTTGTGACAGCAGGGTGTTGAGGTCTCCCAATAAAATTGTATTAAATCTTATTTGATTTTTCATGTCCATTAATAATTGTTTTATATAACTGGGTGCACTAATATTTGTTACACATATATTTATGATTGTTATCTCTTCCTCTTGGATTGTTCCCTTTACCAAGATATAGTGACCTTCTTTGTCTCTCTTAATCAGTCTTGGATTGAAATTGACTTTATCTGCAATTCAAATAGCAACCCCTACTTTTTTCTGAATTCCTGTTGCATGAAGTATTGTTTTCCATCCTTTGACTTTCAGTCTATGAGTTTCTTTTTGAATTAAATGTGGCTCTTGTATATAGCATATTGTTGGGTCTTGCTTCTTGATCCATTCTGCCAGTCTGTCTTTTGACTGGTGAATTGAGACCATTAACATTAATAGTTAAAACTGATATGTATTGACTTATCCTTGTCATATTATTTTCCTATTATTGGGTCCCACTTTTTTTCTTTTTCCCTTCCCTCTAATTGTTTGCCTTTCCTACTGGATTCCTTCTTTTGGGGTTCATAGAGCTGTAGTCCTTATTATGTCTTTCTAAAATGTCCTTCAGAACATTTTGAAGTACTGGTTTGGTGGTCGTGAATTTCCTTAGATGGTCTTTGTCATGGAAGTATTTTATTTCTCCATCTATTTTGAAAGATAGTTTTGTGGGATACATCAATCTGGGTTGAAAATTGTTTTCCTTTAGATCTTGGAGTACTTCACTCTAAGCTCTCCTTGACTTGAGAGTTTGTGCTGATAAGTCAGCTGTAATTCTGGTGGGTTTTCCTTTATAAGTGATTTGTTTCTTTCCCCTAACAGCTTTTAAGATTCCATTCTTGTGTTGGGTTTCTGGAATCTTCACTATGAAATACCTGGAAGTGGTTTTGTTTTGTTTTGTTTTGTTTTGTTTTGTTTTGTTTTGTTTTGTTTGTTTTGTTTTGTTTTTGTTTTTTTATCATTGCTAATTGGAATTCTATATGCCTCACTTATTTGTATGTTAAATTCTTTCTCTCTACCAGGAAAATTTTCTGTCACAATATCTGTGAAGATGTTTTTAATGTCATTTGTGGTATCTCCTGCTTGTTCATTGACTCCAATTAATCTTAAGTTACTCTTCTTTGTCTCATCAAGCAGCTGCTGAATCGATTTCTTATGCTCCCTTGCTAGTTTTGAGAAATCTTTCTTTTCCTTGTCACTAACTGCAAGCCTATCTTCAGTATCTGAGATCCTGTCTTCACATTGGCCTAATCTGCTTTGAATACTTTCAATGGAGTTTTTAATTCTCCTGAATATCTGCTTGAATCTGCTTTATGGAATCCATTTGTTTCATATGTTGTGCTTCCATAATTTGCTTGAACTCATTTTTTTTTTTTTCGGTCTGGGTCGGCTCTACTATCACTAAACATGGTGTGTATTTTGGTAATCTCTGTAGTTATTTGAGAGGTTATTTCTGATTTCATTTTTCCCAGAGCTTCATTCAATTGTTTTGTTACCATTTTGGAGAGACCTGGTAGGGGGCTTTTGGACTGTCCAGCTTTGTTTCTCCCTGGATTTGCCTTTGGTGAACTGGGTGTCTGACTTTGTGTCCCATGTAAGTGTCTTCTCATTTCTTTTCTTTTTTAGTTTAATTCCTAGAGTGATACTTGTTAGTTGCCTATAGTGGGTTGCTTTATTGGTGGTATTAAAGACATCCAGGTGATGACCACTTCTCTGAGATATCTGCCAGGTGTAGCTGGTTCCTGGGCTCCAAGTCTGTTTGAAGATCCCATCTCCTCAGTTTGTTACAAATGAGAAGCTATTGCTTGCCTAGCCCAGTCCCTGGTTCAGCCTCAGCACTTTCCGTGACCCCCAGTCAATATCAGTCCCGGACCATCAGGGCTAACAGCTATCCAGAACAATCATGTTAATTTTGGCTGCAGCAGCACTCACAACACCAAACACAACCAACAAAACAATAAACTGAGCCAACCCCTGATCTGAAACCCTCAGTGGTCATTATGGTTGATACATTGTGTCAACTTGAGAAGTTTAGAAGTTTAACTGAGAGACTCAGCAGGGAGCTGGGTTTTTACTTTGTAAATATCCTCATCCTGTGCAAGAGGAGGGCAAAGAGATTTTGTGAGTGCTACATCTGCCCTGGGGAGTGGGGGATGGCCTGCATACACTATAAGGGAGGAGAAGAGGCTTGCTCTAGCCCCCTTTTGCTTTGGCTGCTCCCTTGAAGAGTTGCCCCAGTGCCATGCCACCCTGCCTTGGAACCAGCTGATTATGGACTGAAACGTCCAAAAACTGTAAAATAAATAAACCTTTCTTTCCTTCATTTTGGGTGTCAAGTATTTTGTCCCAGCAATGAGAGAAAAGTAGAAGTAACCAAGACAACTGTATAAACTGAATTCGTGACTATACAACAGAATGCAAAACAATCATATACAATACTTAAGTCCACAATATGTCAGTTCCTTCCTCAAGGGTCAGGACCCAAAATGGATTAAGGAGAAGACAGAGAAGTGGGAGAAGAGAAAGCAATCACAAGCAGGTTGGAGGACAAAGATGGGTCCCACCAACTTGGGGAAACCGATGCAGAAGACTGAAGGAAAAGGGAGCTAAAAGAAACCAAAGGTAGAACAGAGCAAAACTACACCCAGAAGGAGGGCAGAAACCACACTCACACTAAAAAAAAAAAAAAGAAAGAAAGAAAAGAAATGAAAATATAAAAAAGAAATACAAACAATAAAACAAACTAAATAAAACAAACAAACATACACACACAAAAAAAGGTCCACTTCCAGGTTTCTCTCTGGATTCACTAGTAAACAGCCTGTGGAGACAGCAACCCAAATCATGGCACTGTATCCCCACAAGCCAGCAGTTGCTTTATGATGGAGTAGTAGACTACCTTAGCAGGCCTGCCCTGAGGACAGACTCATTGAGCTCCCACAGTCCAAGCAATTTCCATGGGTCTACTTCCAGCTAGGAGCTGCTGGAGGAAGCTGGCAATGGTTCTGGCTCCAGGCTTATCCAGCCCGATTCCAAAATGGCTCCCAGTCAATCACTGTCTCCCACAGGAGGACTGAGTCCTCTGCACTCACCGCCAGCCAGCACAGTCCTCTGCATCTACTGCTCCCCTCCACTGCCAAATCGCCCTACAAAGGTACTAGGGCCACCAGCCATCACCAACATCATGACTGTGCATGCTCAGGTTCTAACAGTTCGCCTCACACAGTGAGTCCAGCTCCAGACAAAGGCACCAGCTTCTTCTTTGTTGAAGTTTTTCTTTCCACTTTATCTGTAGGCTTCAATTCAGATTCTTCCTATGTCCAAGGGACACACTTCCCTCCTTTTTGTCTTCCTCAAGATGGTATATTCCCATGTCTAGATGGTGTCTCTCAGAGAGGCTGTTTTCTCTGCCGCTTACTACTCTGCCATCTTTCTGGAAGTCCAGGATTACATTTGAATGCAATCTTATTATTGACTAGCAATGACTTGTGGATTCTCCTTCAGCAAATAGGCCACTATCTCTTATATCTAGAATATGCTCTTCCATCTTCTTTTATACAAATCTTTCTCCCCTCTGTTCAGTTATTTCTGCTTTATGACTTTGTATTTAAGAGCATATGCATCTTAAATGTAGTTCAATATGGTATAATACAGGACATATTTATAGAGGGCTAGATCTTGCATACTTATTTAGCATTCAGTGAATATTTAATAAAGTAGGTTGTATATGGGAGGCTATTCTAGCATCAGACATGGGAGAAAAAGGAATGTGGGGGCAGGGCAATGAGAAATACAGCCATGGTAGTACATTAGTTATGATGTAGTTTGGTCCCAATAGAGGATTGTGGTAGTGGTTACAGAAATGAAAATTAGAGGAAGAATGTGAAATGTATTTCAGAGTAAAACTGGATGTTGGAAGAAGAAAAAGGGAGCAAAGATAAGAATACTCTATTTTTCACATTTCAACTATGAGGTAACAACTAGACATGCATTTGGAGAAGTCCAATACATGGTGAGATGCACAGCTGAGAATCAGGCAAAAGGTTAAGGACTGAAGACTATACAGAGGAGATGGCCTAGCTGTGGAAGAGGAGATGGCCTAGCTGTGGAGGTAGAACATATCTTGCTAGAAGTTAGCACGACTCTCTGCTAAGACTCACCTGCTGCCTTGGAGTATGTGAACTAGCCCAAAGACTAGCAAAGATAGTGAAAATTAAAAAATGAATAGAATCAAAAACAGTAGCCACATAGGGGGAGGCCTTGCAATTACTCTCTTGCTCAGTCAGCATTTTCCCTGTCCATCACACCCAATGTCCTTCTCCAGGAAGCCCTTCTGTTTTTTGGCAAGATGAGATATACAAGCTTATCTGTCTCCTGTCCTACATTTAGGCATTCCTGTGTTTCTGTCAGTGGCATACACGTGCGCTTAAGGATAACAATTCTCTCATGATAATGGTGGTTATGACATCATCCATATGAATATCACCTCTCCATTATTTGTCCATTTTCCCACTGTTGCTTCCAATCCCAAAGCCCTTCCCCTCCAGTCTTCTTGAATCCTATTAACAATACCCAGACAGTTTCCATAAAGCTGGATTTTATAAAACAAAACATTAAAAAACCAATTCATGTCACAAAGGAGAAACCTGTTTAAAATAGATTTGGCTTTGTTAATATTCTGCATATGTTAGAACTACCCTTTAAATATGGCAAACATCTCTATTTGATAAACCTCTAATTCTATTTCATTTTTAAATATTTGTAAAATTTTCCATTTGAACATGCAATGATGAGTGGTAGCAATGATGCTTAAAATAGAAACAAGGAAATTGAATAAAGACAGCAGCCCACCAAAGCCACCCAAGTGCAGAAGCTAAACCACAGAGGAGCAGTAAATCCCAGGGACAGAGTCCCCTGGGGAAACCTGCAACTTCCTCTTTTCCAAAGCAAACTTGTAGTCACTATTGGTTTATCTTATCATAAGAGGGATGCCCATCCCAAATACTAAATGGGCAGGGGCTTTGTTATTGTGCACAGCACCACAACCAACCATTACAATTTGAAACTCATCATATGTTGTCTTCTGGATTTCCCAAACCTGCAAAGTCCACATCCCATTACTGGCAACAGAATAGTGAAGGTCTCCTAGGAATGAACTTAAATCCAAAATTCTCATGACCTATCATTGAAGCAGGTCTTTTTCTGAGTACTTAACATTTAATATTGGATCCATCAAACCTTTCCTATAATAGACTGAAATGAACAATTTAAGTCATTTTAACCATTCCTTGACTTGGAGTCAATGAAGATAAGGAGAATTCTCTGCAGAATTTTCCTTACCACAACAGCTAACGATTGTGTCTCATCTTCTAAGGCAGCCCCTCCAGGAAAATCCCAGGCCAGACCCCACCACACTCAGTAATGGGAACTTTGCTGACAAATGTTTCTCATCTGAACCCAATCAGTTTATAGGGTCTTATATAAAGTTACGAATGTATTCCATATGCTCTCCTTTTCTGAAATTCTGAGGCCTTCACCCAAACCAAAATCATATTACTATTATTTTTGTTGTTATTGAACATTTGTTCTTCTTCACGTATGTGAAGTATAGCACAATAATTTCATTATTGCCTTATCATCTGCAGCCCAGTCCTTGAACAATGCAGAGACTTAAAAATAGAAGAGATTTGGAGAGATACATTGTGATTATTGCAGTTTTGATACCATTTTCTCACCCAACTTAATCACTCTTTTGTACCTTCCAAAGGGAGAGAGGTATTTTGTTAATAAAGCTGACTTTTTGCATAATGATAACCATATAGCAAAAGTAGGAAAAGCCCTGATCCTTGTATACCCTGGGAATCAGTGGTGCTCATACCTTCCAAGCCCAGGTAAGAAATGATGTCAGGAGAAGTCACCAACATGCTCTTGTCCTCTCTGTGGGAGAAAGTTTGCAAGTTATGAGAAATTTTGGTCTGGGAGTCTGTGCCTATTGGAGAACTTTCCAAGAAGAAGATAATTCACTAAGTGATTCCTGGGAATACAGTGGCACACTTGGGGCATTATCTTCAATAATGTCTAAGAGTCTATGGAAATAACACCTATCCACCTCCATCCCTACTCTAGAAATCTCAGCCCAAGTTCATAGGCCCATCAGTGTACTTCAACATTTCAAATAATTTTGATAGTACCCTAAATAGAAAGAATATGGAAGATTAATTATCTGCCTATAAAATAGTGTGCAACATCTTTCAGAGCTCACAAGAAAAATCCATACTTTGGGGCCAGCTTCCAGATGTACACCTGTTTTGACCATTGATTCTTCATATGGCTCAGAATCAATGATTCTGCAGAGAGAAAACTGCCTGGGGAGTACACTGCTTAAATCAAATGTTAGCAACCTTTCCAGTGAACTAAAAACCTCTAAACATAAGGAATTTTTTCAACTGTAGACTTCGTAAGTTTAGTGCCTGTTACCATTTGTCTGTTAGCCAGAACTAAAATAAGACCAAAAAAAAAAAGAATTAGTACAAACTATTAATGAGAAAACTCAGAAACTGTCTTTCGACAGCTTCAGTTTTCATGGCCCAGGCTGTTTGCATTTGCTGCTTCATAATGCCATGTAGCATACAAGCATTTGTTTGCCCAGTGAAATTGCTCCTTACTTATTTGAGGAAATTCAATAGATCATATTTTATGGCATTCTGGAAAACTCTCATGACTTTTAAGCCCCCTGCCTGGATAGACGTAATAAAAGTGAACAAGACCTTGAGTTCAGTCTGGTTCCCACCTCTTGGCAAGTTCTTTAACGAACCCTGAATTCTCCAAACCTCTTTTGACATCTGTAAAATAGAAATAATAGTATATACTCCAAAAGGAATATTCTGGGTGTGGGATGTGACTGTGGATGTAGTATGCCCAGTGTAAACAAGGTGCTCAGTAAGTGTTAGTGATTGTTGTCAAGAGGACTAAATGCAAGCCTATTTTTAATCTGCCCAGTCCAATTTCTTATACTTCCAAGGTGATACACAAGTGTGACTCCTTACCCTCTCCACAACCACAGTGAATATCTGCTGCCCGGGTGGCTATTCCTCCACAGTTCTCCAATCCTCAGGCTTCCCTGAGCTCCAGGTAGCCACCCCATCCCTACTTAACACCACGTGGCTTTAGTGTTTAGTCCTGTGTAAGCGCCTGCCATGAGCCACCCCATCTCAAGAGCTACCAACAGTTCCCAGAAAGCTAAGCCTCCAGCAAAAGCAAAGCTAGAGAGCAAAGAAGGTGTCTGCATATCTTCAAGCCAAGGAGATACCCCGTCTCCAGGCCAAAGCCTGCTGCTCCCCACAAGAGGCCCTGGAAACTCTCCCCTAGGCCTTCCATCCAGGCCCAGGGTCACCCTCTCACAGCTTTGTCTGAATCAGGTCCAAGAGTTTCAGTCAAATGGAGAAAAATGTAAATAGTCCTCTTTAACACAGAGAACAAGCAGTCTCCATCCAGAAAGAGCCAGCCCTAGGAGAGGCAGAGCTGGGTGTTTCATCACAAGGTGTTAATCAGCTGGCAGCCAAGCAGGGTGAGAAAGGCTGTTCTGGAAGAGAAAAGAGAAGCTGGTTGTTATGGTCCCCAGCCCCCTCCCCAAAGTGGCTATAATTTTGATTTCCTTAAGGTGAATCTAATTTTTTAAACAAGGTTAAACAAGCAAGGGATTTGACAGAAGAAAGAAAAAAATTTTTAAGCAAGGGAATTTTTCTTCCCAAAGACCCTAAACAAATATGAACTATAAATAGGAACCACTTTAACTTAGTAACTAAAAACTAAAATCTTTCGAGCTAAAAGTGTCCAGTAGGAAGTGTCTAACAGAAATTAATTTTCTGGGGTCAGCACAATACAAAAGAGCAATGAAACCAGAGTCAGCACATTCATTATGCTTTAGAAGAAAGCACATAGAAAACTCTCCAGCCCTAATGCTTTCCTACTTAGAAAATCACCATTGGTCCTATATATATAACATAAGAAAATCATGTAGTGAGAGCCCAAGCAACCTCCTAATAGATCCATGTGGAGGAGTTCAGGGTCCAACTTTTGAGTCACACATTTACCAATTTAGTCATTCATCAAATATTGTTCCCCCACCCCCACTCTGTGCCAGGTGGGGTACAACCAGGAAGCCAAGAGAAATGACTCCATCCCTCAAGAAGTCCACAGATTCCTGGAGCACAAAGCTCTATATCTGCCACATTGCATGTTATGTAAACAGGAAGGAAACACGATCCATTCTGCACAGAAAAGTCACTGAGCCAAGGAACTACTTTAAGCGAGAGGGAAATATTTGCTGGTCCTTTTTAGAAAAGGAACTCTTTAGCGAAACAGTAGAACCAGGTTTTCAAGGGAGGCACATGGGTGTCCAGGTTTCCCCAGGCATGCCATGTGATCGAACCTACTGGGGAAGAAAGACCATTGTGCCCAACTTGCTAAAACATCATTGATCATTTTCCAGAGGTCTGACTTTGTCCTGTGGGTCTCAGAGCATCCCCAAAGGCAGAAAGACACCATGAAGAGAATACTGGATAAAGAGCCAAGAAGCCAAGGGAGATGCCAATCCCACACCACATGACCTTGGGCAAGAGACTTCCCTCTCAGCTTCCTGCTCTGGCAGAAGAGAGAATCTTCAGCCGATGATGTTTTGCTCTACAAGAGGTAAATGAAGCAATAAGGAATAGAGGCTTGGTTTAGAACCAGATTAAGACAACGTCTACTTGGAAAGGCTCCTCACACCCCTGGCCTTGCAGTTACTTGCTCGAGACCACGCATGTCTGAATATGTGCACTCACACGTGTGTATGCACAATCACACCCCTCCAATCCATCTTCCATTTGCTCAACCAGAGGGTAATAAGATTTAAGGGCCTCAGGTAGCTGAAGGCTCTGTAGGATAAAGGTAAAGCTCCCTAACATGGAGGAAAAAGTCCTTCGTAACTGCAGTCTCATGTCATTTCTGTCTCCACCCACCCCTCCCCAGCCCTGACTCCTCTGATATAGTAATTGGCCTCACAAATTTGTTCCTTGGCCCACATGCTGCATCTGCCTATGAGGCCCTTTTTCTACTCTTACTCACTTGGTAAGATCCCACTCACACTTGAAATTTGATCAAGATTTGTCACCTCAGCAAAGCTTTCCCTCAACTGCTATCACTCTCTTCTGCTACATACTTCTGTCCTTTCAGGGGGATCCGCACCGCAATCATTGGCCTTCTTGGTCCTATTTGCTACTGATGATGAATTCCTCAAATCACTGTGCCTCCAAAGTACTGTGTCCCCCACTCCTAGATTGGACCTGTATATAAAACACCATTAGCAGGTGTTTGTTGAACTAAATACTTTCATTTTTACTTAACTGTCCTGATTGTATGCACAAAATTACAGGAGGAATTCTCAATGGTTTGAGGGAAAAACCAAGGTTTACTGGGGGTAATTTACCCAGCAAAGAACTGTCCAGCATAGGCTGAGAACCCATCAACTCCTTTGTATTTGCAACTTTTTAACAACTCCACATCAGTCTCTAGAAGGGGCAGATAAAATGTAGACCAGGCAAACCTGTCCAACAATTTGTCATTTTAATTAAGTCACAGAGTTCCAGGATTAGGAGGGATCCTAGAAGACACGGAAACCTTCCATCTCTACATCCCTGACAAAAGTTCATCCAAACTCAGTGGATCTCAACACATCATGTTCTTGACTGGAAGATAATACTTCTTCATTTAATCCATATAGTTCATCCTGAATTGCTTATGTGCCAGTCTCAATAAAGTCTCACTCAAACAACAATCTCACTACCAAGATTAGGTAAAAATTCTATCCAAAATTGTCCTAGAATTTTTCAGATTATTAAGAAGCAAAAACTAATAAACAACTTATAATCTTTTTCCCCTATATTTATCTTTTGATCAGTGCAGAGGCTCCAAAGCTCTTCTTTTTTTTGACCATTTCCAACCACACCAGCAAGCAGGCCAAAGCCTTCCTCCACAGCGCCACACCCCACTCTTCCCTCTTATTGCAGATACTCTGTAGCTTTTTTGTTTGTTTGTTTGTTTGTTTTTGAGACAAGGTCTTGCTATGCAATTCAGGCTGGACTTGAAGTCATTATTTAGCCAAGGTTGGCCTCAAACTCACAGTAATCCTCCTGCCTCAGCCTTCCAACTACTGGGATTACAGGTGTGCACCACCATGCCCGGCCTCTCTAGATGTTTAATTTTCTGTCACTTCCTCTTTTACCCTACTTTTCCACCTCTTCTCTATGAAAGAAGACCCAGAAGCTTCTTTGGTATTAGAAATGCATGATTCTTTTACTCATGTTGGTGGAAATAGAAGTATCCACATGACAAGAAGTCATCAGATTTTACCTAAGTCTTTTCTTCTCCAATCTAAAGAACACCCACCTGACTCCCTGGCTTCAACTGACCCTCCAACGGCATAGTGCCCAGAGCCTCTGGTCACCTCCTTTGATTCTATTCATGGATAATTTCTACTGTCTTTTTAAAAAGAGATGCTCAAAACTGGACAGAAGAATTAAACTGTGGTTTCACAACAGTGAGGAAGAAACTTTTGAATGAAATTGATAAATGCATAACCGTTACAGCATTAAAAAAACTACTACAGCCCAATTCAAAACTTGACGTTAGTTTTCAGAGGGGCCACCTTAGTTGTGTTGTGACTGGCATGCTGACAGACATGGGCTCCCATCACGATAGCCCAGGCTGAGTGCTCAAAGGCAGGCCACCATTTCATGTGGTTTAAGGGACTCTCAGGGTAATCCCACTCCTCCCACCAAAAAACATGCCCATTGCCAGTATATATAACTGTCCCGGGTCACTGAAAGGCATCTAAAGCAATTGTTGAATTGTAACAATGCCAACAGGAAGGTGAAATCCCAGAAAGTGTTAATAATTAGTGCCTTAGCTCACATTATTAAGATTTTACCAGCTACCACTAAAGAAAGTAAGGAAAGATCTGAATTTACCATAGTTGAAAGTTGTTTACATCCTGGGACCCATAAAATGAGGGAAGAGTAATGAAGGAAATAGAAGCTACATCTGAAGAGAATCACAGGAGCCCAGCATGGTGCTGGCCAGAGTGTCAGTGCCCCTGGGGGTCACTCTCAGGCTCTGGAAGACCATAGGAACGGGACTCCAAAAATGTCAAGTCTCGCTGCTTCCTGTGAAGCACACAGCCAGAGTGCCCTCTAGTGGGGGAAACAAGCCCTTCCAGTGGGTAGGTCAGCATGGATTTACATTTTCCTTAACCTTCCTCAGTCATTCATTCAACAGACAATGGTTGAATTCCCACCATGTGCTAAATAAACATCATGTTGAACTCTGGGGAGACACATGAATAAGACATGATCATTGTAGTGTGTGTGTGTGTGTGTGTGTGTGCGCACAAAGGCAAAGGTGGTGGTCAGGAAGGTCTTCCTCACACTTAGGGCACGTTTGTCAGATAGGGAAGGGGACAGGCACACTGGGCAGAACAGCACAAACAAGATGCTCTGCGCCATGAGTCAGAGAGAGGAGGAGAGGGTCATGGTCAGAAAGGCAGCAGGAGAGAGGTAGATAGGTGGGATTATTAAGAGTGTGGCCTTCCTTTCTAAGATAATAGGAAGCCAGAGAGGCATTAGTCCATTTTACAGATTTCTAAAAAGATTTTTTTTAATTAAAAAAAAAAAGATCACCCAGGTAAAGGGAACAGAAGTTCGACTGCAGCAAAACAAAACTGATCACACACAGAAAATGAGGGCTTTCAATTAGGGTCAGGATAGAGGAATAGTAAGAAGAAAGACGTGTGAAGAAAAGGGAGTCAACAGGACTTGGTTGCAGGTTGGGGAACTCCAGGCTGCACTGGTCGGCTTACACTGATGTCATTCATCAGACCAGGAATAATTGAGAAGGAGCAGATGAGGAAAAGGGTGGGGAGCTCAATTGTGAGAATATAGAATTGAGTGTGCCTGTGAGACAACCAAGAGGAAATTCTGAAAGGTAATTGGTAATTGACTGTTTAGTCTAAAACTCTTGGAGCTGATTTGGGGGCTGGCAGTAATCTATGGCCTTGGAAGGGAAAAGATCTCTCAAGGTCGCAGTCAACATGATGAGAGAAAAGAGCCAAGGACAGACCATCAAGGAAAGTTAATGTTTAGGAAGGAGTCAGAGAAAGAGCAACCCTCCGTGGAGACTGAGAAGAAAGACTGGGGGATAAAAGACCCAGAAAAGAACTGAAGTCAGGAAATAGAGAAATTCAAGAAGGGTGTGAGCAACCTCCTAGAAGTGATACCAAGACAAACCAAATCTTGCAGGGAGTTACAGTAAATGGAGAGGGGTAAGAGGAAGGGGAAGTAAAAAGAATTCAAATGTGTTAGGTACATGTATCAACTCCCCATGATGAATGTAATCACTGTGTACAGCAAGCATGTCCTAGTAAAGGTAATTTTGTAAAACAAGAGTAAATGTCGAGGTGACACAGAGAAGGTAGACGCCGCCTTCATGGTTTCTTCAGTTTGAATTCTTAAATATCAGTCTTGTTTCCTTCCATAATTCACCAGCCGGAGCTCCCAGGTAATCAGTTTCTTAGGGTTTAATAATCCCTCACAGGACTACAATGACTATGATAAAGATTCAATAAAATCATTTATCTACAGCACATGTGCAACTGTCTGGCGCATCGCAGGCACTGAAAGCTGCCTCTCCTGAAATGATAATGGAGTTAGGAGAGTAAACTTGGCAGACTGAACAGACCTAGGTTAGATGAGCTGGTAGTCAGGCTGCCCAGACCATGGCTCCCTTCTCTGAGCCAGATAACCGAGAGGACTCTCAGATTAGTAAATGGTCTCCATGAAGAGGGCATTGTGCTCTAGTTGTTTGCATTCACTGAGGCTCCGAAACCCGATACAGATATATAGATATTAGTAACTTCAATGATTCATCACAATACTGTAAAATGACAATCATCATTATTCCCTATTTACATAAAAAGACATTGGACTTGTTAAAGTTACATAATGTGCTCAGTGGCATGCACACACACTTTGTTCGGAAATGAGGTCTCTTTTTAAGCTGTGTCACCTCAGTGTGTCACTTTTGCAGACTGAGGATCAGAGAGGAGTATATATGCACACAAACCTATCAGCAGTACCGAGCAGCAGCGACTCTGAGCCAAAGTCCAGTTTGTTCTGAGCCCCGATGCTAGTTCTTGCTCTCATGCTTGCTAAGCTGTTCTCTCTGCTCAGTGCCTCTACTTCTCTATTAGGAAAATCAGACAAGTACGGGCCTGTGAGGAAATAGTTCCAAGAATCAACAAATAGGGTCTTATCAAATTAAAAACCTTCTGCACAGCAAAGAATGGAGTAAAAAGACAACTGACCGAATGAGAAAAGAATTTTCCCGGTGACTCCTCAGACCAGGGACTAATGTCTAGAATATATAAAGAACTCAGAAAAATTAGACACCCCCAAAATAAAACACTCAGTCAAAACATGGGCAAGAGAAATAAAAAAAAATACTTCACTTTACAGAATAAGTATAAATAGTTAATAAGTACGTGAAGAAATGCTTAACATTACTGATCGTTACAGAAATGCAAATTAAAACAACACTGAGATTCCACCTTACCTCAGAAAGGATAGTCATCATCAAGAAATCAAATAATAACAAATGCTGGAGAGGCTGGCATGTGTGGAAAGCGGAAGGAATCTACACTGTTGTTGGAAATGCAATCTAGTACAACCAAAACAGAAATTAGTATAGAGATTCCCCAATAAAAAACTGAAACAAGAAATTCTATTTGACCCAGCTATTCCACTTCTACACACCTCCCAGAAAGAGTTAAAAATTTTTATTACAAGCTGAATGTGGTGGCGTGCACCTTTAATCCCAGCACTCAGGAGGCTGAGGTAGGCGGAGTGTTGTGAGTTCGAGGCCGGCTTGGGCTACAACGTGAGTGCAAGGCCGGCCTGAACTACATAGTGTGACTCTGCCTCCAAAAACTAGGGCTGGGAGGTTGGCTCAGTGGCTTATGCACCTGCCTGAAAGGCATGAGGTTGTGAGTTTGATCCCTGGTGCCAAAAAAAAAAAAAAAAAAAATATATATATATATATATATATGTATCTTATTACAGTGATACTTGCATACCCAAGTTAATAACAGCACAATTCATAATAGCTAAATCTTGGAATGCAGTCTATATGTCCATCGACAGGTTAATGGAGAAAGAAATGTGGTATTTATACATGATGGAGTGCTACTCTGCCATAAAACAAGATAAACTTAAATCATTTGTAGGAAAATGGGTACACTTTAAAACCATAATGTTAAGTGAAATAAATCAGATGTAGGAGTTTAAATATCACATGGTTTCTCTTATATGAAAAACCTAGAGTAAAAAATAAAGAGCAAAATAAAAGATACATAATGGGAAGTAGGGAGAGAGATCTTTCTCAAAGGGGAAGGGGATCAAAAGATGGAGGGAAAGGAGGAATAGAGAATGAAAAAAGTAAATTAAGGTGTGCTATGTGCAGGTACCAACTTCCCATAAAAAGTGTAAACACTTGAACTATACACGTGTACTAATAAACTAATGTTTTAAATAAAAATAAAATTGGAGAGTTAAAAAAAATGATTCCATGCCTCCTTCTTCCCTCTAGTGATTGGTCCTGATGAGATCATTTCTTAGGTTCCAGGATTCATTCAAATAGGTGAAGCCAGCCAGTGGCACTGGCCTGTTTGGCTCGGGCAGAGGAGAGTTCAATCCTTCCTCCTCACTTGGAGGTGTTGTCAAAATTCAGAGACCCAGGACCAATGATCTGATGCCTAATGATTTTACTCCCTTGTGAGAATGAGAACTAGAGTCACCTTGGATTTGTGACAGTTATTCACAATAAGCATCAAGTAAATAAAAGGTCAATTAAATGATAAACCTTCAAACAAAAAGACGCTATCCAAGTCTAAATTAAATTATTATATAGATCTTGGGCCCTGGTTTCTTCACTCAGCCCTCACCCTTTAATCCTTCTGATTTTAACTTACCCTTAATTCCAGGTTTAAAAGGCACCCAAAGCAGCTGGGGACATCTCTGTTGGGTACAGTGTAGAGACCTTGACACCTGAAGGTTTTCAGTCTTACATCTCCTTTATTACAAGCATCAAGTCCCAGTGCCTCCCTTCTTCTCTTCTGCTCTCGCGGTCTGCCCTTTGTTTTCCTCCTCCCTCGCCATCTACACACACACACACACACACACACGCACACACACTGTTACGGTTTAGATCTAAAATAGCCCCCAGTGACTGAGGTGTTTGGAAGGTGATTGGATTATGATGATATTATAGCTGACTTGCTGCTAGGAGGTGAGGTCTGCTCAGAAAAGGCAGGTCACTGTGGCCGTGCCATGGAAGGTCACATCTCCCTTCCTGGCGCCTTCCTTGACTCTGCTTTCCGGCTGCCATGACATGAGCAGCTTTGCCTCTGCAATGCCTCTCTGCCACGCCATCCTGCCTCAGAGCCAGCAGACTATTTACCGAAACCTCCTTAAACCATGAGCCAAAATAAACCTCTCTTCCTTTAAGTGGTGGGTGTCAGGATTGTGTCTTGACAACAAGAAAATGATCAACGAACACACACACACACACACACACACACACACACACACACACATATACCCCTCTAGCCATTCCAAGCTGTCAAGAGACCTGAAGCACTCTGAAGGTATCCCACCACCAGAGCCCCTAGCAGAGAGAGGCTCAGGTACTTGGAATGCTCTGTGATCACTTCTTCCCGGAGCCCATCTCAACCCCAAATCTACCTGCTCCTGAAAACCCACTTCCTCTGGAAATTCTCCTTAGATGAATTAGATAAAAAGTTTCCCCTGCCCTATCCTGCCTCAATCTGTGTCTTTAGGCTGTTCCTGCAAGCTACTTTCTCACCTCAATCATTCACTCATCACTTTTTCTAACCTCCAAAATGCATTTAACTCCTACATGTCACTCATGTATATTGTCTGCTGGTGAGGGTGGCTCTGGGTTGCCTTCCCATGGCATGGTCGTGTGTGCCCCACACTCCTCTGTCAGCAGTGCAGAAGAGCTGGGGCCTCTCACAGTACCAGGCAGGCATTGAGAGATGTGTGAACATGAAGACAGTGATGACCACATCCAGGAAGTATTTACCGAGCTCCTCCTATTTGCTCAATAGTGTGCTTATCTTGTTGGGGTTGGGGATGTGAGAGAACTGTACAAAACTATGAAGGAGAGGCCTTGCGGGAAAAAAGTAATGTCACTTTCTCACCTCGCAGTACCATTCAGTTTACAAAGCTTTCTCAGGCATTGGCCTTGGTTGCTGGCCATCTGGTGTTACAGTTCCCACTTTTTGGATGAAGAAATATAGATTTGGAGATGTCTATGGCTTGCCGAAGGTCACACAGTACAGGCAGCCAGAGTGAGGGACTCCTGACTGCAGACCCAGGATCCAGGGAAGCAAGGCACTCCCAGCTCAGGCCTCCATGGGGAGTAACCAAAACTGCAGGTGATAAGTGCCAAAAGGACAAGTTTAGATAACACCAGTAAAGGTATTCCAAGAATTATGACAAAGAAGAGTCAGCCACATCAGAGAGTCTCAGGGGAGACAGAAAGTAAACGCTGCCCAGAAATAGCCTTTGAGGCAGCACAGAGTTGCAGCCTCCAGGCCAAGGTCTTCTGCTCTCAAACAGCATTAGTATTCTTCAATTAATCATCTTCTGGGCACTGGGGTTCGGAAACAATTTGACTTTAAAATGACATCGACATCCTGAAGGAAACTGAAATTAGCACTTTGTACTCCCATGACCAGTGAGTTCTTCCAAATGGACTCTCCAGGAAGGGGAAGCTGTGCTTTCCTGGCTGGTCCCTCCCTGTCCCCTCAGTACCCTCCACGTCAGAGAGTGTCACCTGCACCTCACTCACAGGACTTGTGTGCTGCAACCAAGTTTGCAAATACCTGCACACTGAGATATGTGTGTGCCTGCGCCTGGGGTCATTCCATGACCCTCACTCCCCAGGCCTCTAAGACAGCAGCTGACTGGCATACATTCTGTTTGTCTGAGTATGAAGCTAAGCGACACATCCTCTTGTCATGAGTTTTCTTGAACAATTTATGGACCCAAGAACCCAGAAAAAGACAAACAGCCTGGCACTGCGGGTAGGAACAGCACATGTGAATTGGCTCCAGATCTGCAGTAGTCATGGGCCCTGGGCAGTGAAAGTCTATACATCTCCCACTCGATATTCCACCCTTACCATGGTGTGGATTCCTCCAGTGCATTTCCCCTCCCATCTCACCATGTGATCACCCTCTGGGTTTCAACACCATAGCTTCTCCCCATATCGAAATGCCTGCTTATAAATTACCTCCGCCTTTCTACACTGGCTTATGTTGGCCCATGTGGGACACCCTCCCTTCCATGTCGTGACTTTTCAGCTTCTTCTCCTGATGACATTCCCCACTCTCAGAATTTTCTGGCTCCGAAATGTTAGAGGGGAGTCTGACCCTGCCAGACTCACCTTTTCAAACAAGCCACATCACCTCAGTAGGCCTATGGATTAGCTGCACTCAGGTCAGATGCTCCATCCTCTTAGAGGACAGCCTTGCAAAAAAATTATGGCTTGAGCTGTTTTCCAGAGCCAGGAGCTGTGAGTGGAAGTTAAGCAGACTGAACAATGCCAATTTTTCCTCACACGCACTCACTTCTGCCTCCACTCCCGCAGATAACCCTGGCCAGGCCCTTCTACTTCACATTGGAATCTGAAATTTCCTCTCAGCTGAAACCCTGCTTCCCAGCCCGAGCCAGAGTGGAAATCCTATTTTTACCATGTACTTTTTCTCATTCTATCTTTGGATTATCCTTCAGTGCATCCGTGTGTCTCTTGCCACTTTCTAGTTGCCTCATCAACTAAACTGAAAAATCCTCAGGACCTCATCTTTCTGGTGACAAAGTACTGAGCCTAACACACCGTGCATCTCAGAGGCATGAATGAAAGAACACATTAATTAACTTAGGGAGGATAAAAGCTGACTGGCTGGCCATAACCAGTTCAAACAAGAGAGCCCTGTAGGCACCTGAACAAGTGCCCCATGCCTGTGCTGGCCGTGCACCCCTGCCCTGTGCCTCTCCAGGGCGTCACATTGTGGGTGGCGAAGCCCTCCACTGACCCAGACATCCCAGCCTGAAGAATCCAAGGAAAAAGTCTCTCTTATCTTCTACACTACACCATTCATATCCCTTGTGGAATTAGCTATCAAATTTTGTTACAGCAACTCAAGCCAAGCCCAGAAAAAAAAAGGGGCTCAGGAGCACATTATGAACAGAATGTCTCATCAGGAGCTGGAAGGCGGTGGAGGGAGACTGTTATGGAAAGCCTGGTCCTGTTGCCACAGCCAGCTGCAAGTCCTTGGACAGTCTCCTGTCAACTGTGGCCATTTAGCCTATTAGTGCTTCTGACCTCCTGGAGTCCTGTGAAAGTCACAGGCAACTGTCCATGTACAGTGGGTACCTTTATCTTCATCAGCACCATCATAAGGCACATAATCATGCTCAGAATATCTCTGCTTAAGACCTGCCACACCCAGACCTCCATGTCAGAAACACAGAGTGGGGAGAAATGAAGACAAGCCACAAACACTCTTGTGGTGTACAGATCATGTCTCAAACAAAGCTAAGTGGTGGTTTGTTCTAAAACCCAAGATGTTTCCAGTATGGAGCCCATTCCTGGGGCCACAGCTGACTTGCAGCAAACAGCAGGGCATGATGCCAAGGGCCACCTTAGTTCCAGGTGTTCCGCGTGTGCTGTCTCAGTTACTCCTCTCAGAAGCCCTGAAAACTAGTATTATTTTCTTCTTTTTTGCAGAGAAGGAAACCAAGTATGTAAAAGAATTAAGACTGGATCCCAGGCCTATCACACTCAGAAGCTGGTACCTGTCCACTAGAGGTCAACAGAGATTCTTCAAGCCACCCTCCCTTCAGCTCGGTCAATGGGATCCCAGCTGGGTGTCTCCAGCAATACCAGATCGCTGTCTCCTCCGCAGCACAGGCTATGCCTGGACACATGAGACCTTCAGAAAGCAGCGGTTCACTATCGCTGAGAGGGCCACAATTGCCCCAGACAAGTGACACTGCTGCAGTCATTCTGGGCACCCTCATAGAGAGGGACATTCAAGGGTGCCTGGGGAAACCTTAACAACCTAACAGATTTCACAGTTGTCATTCAAATGCCAAGGAGAGTTTTCTAGTTTGCAGGATGTCTGTGTTTTAAGGAACTGTAGGACTTACCATACAAATGTTTAAATAAAAAGTACAAGGGAAAGGATGAATGACTCTGTGCCCTAAGACCCTAATGGCCCCACTGACAGGAAGGGAGGCTGGTGCATTGCAAATTACTGCCTTTTCAGGGCCTCTGCATGACACAGCCATCCACATCATAAACTGGGCTTGTGGGCCTTTTCAAAGATCCTAGAGCCAAAGCCCTACTTGGAGTCGGGCATCCTGGGTTTGGAAGGTAGGCCTAGAAGTGAGGAAGGTGCAAAGTTAGGAGCCCAAGAGGCTGCTGGAAAATATAGAGCAAGGAACTTTGTAAGGAGCGGCAGAGGAAAGTTGTTAGCCCCTCGCACCAGGCTGAGAACTCTAACTCAAACACGGCCCACTGAGTTATGTGTTCCCAATGTTCATAATCTACAAATTCATGTTTGTGGAGTTGGTTTGTTTTTGCTCAGTAGACCAGCATCTCATGCTTTTCGTATATGTGAACAATAATGAAAGCAGTTCAAATAATAGAGGTGACTTTTTTTTTCACCCAAGCTTCCCCTGAGGAGCAGATGTCTAGAACCTGCCACAGAGTGACTTCTTGAGAAACAAGTTGGTTGGGGTTCACTGAGGACCCCAAGGGCAGGACAGCCCTCCCTCCTAGAACCTCGCAGGCCTACTTGGGCTCCCAACCTCTTTCCCTCAAGTGACCCAGGCAGAGGAAGTTTCCATCAAGACAGGCCTGACTCAGCCTCTCCCAAGCAAACCAGACACCAGCCACCAAACTGCCAGCACAAGAGTTTCCATAATGAGGAGCTTCCAAGAAAGCCCCATAAAACCTTTACCGTAAATTCAATAAACTGGGTTTCAAATATGGTGGCTTAGCTGGGAAACCTGGAGCCATTCCACTCCCTCCACCCATCTCTCCCATCCTCACACACAGAAGTGGGCCACCCAGCCTGGACAGAAAGACAGCCCCACTCTTTGCCAGTGCCAGGTCCCCCCTGCTTCTCAAGTCAGCTTTCTATACTCTCCCAACATCACCAGCACCGCCACTACATCTGGCCAGTCATACTGACAGCCACATGGACCTAACTGAAGCAACGCTCAGCTATTATTAGGGTAGGAAGCCAAGTCCTTGGACCTCTCAAACCCACTGGGGTGCCAAGGCCTCAGGAACACCAGCCACCTAAGATCAGAAAAAGGAAACTCACCCCCAAAATCACTAGGTCCAGACCAAGGGGACAGAATCACAGTTTTTCTCCCTGTCCTACATGTCTGTCCAGGAGACTTCCCACACCCACTCACTGCACCTTTACAGCCCACCATGCCTAGGTCACCCCCCTGATTCATACCCCAAATGCCTCACCCTTGACTCCAACACTAATACCCTGAAATTTTCATACACATTATTTCTTCCCCCACATTCCAGTCTCTTACCCAAATGACAGCCTCATCTTGTCCTTTCAGGGCTAGACCTACAGACATCAAAGGCCTTGGTCTTCCAGACCCTACAGTCAGCTCCCTCTCCACCAGGGCAAAGTGGTTATCAGGAAAGCTCACAGGAGAAGGTGTGCTTGAAAGAAAGAGATGATATTCCTGGCAGGTGTTGGGTAATTTGGAATTGATCAGAAGTACAGATCCTCAAAACTTCGGATGAGAAAGGATTTACAAGCCAAAAGTCATCCAACTCAATATTTCCATTGTGCAGATGAGGAAACTGAGACATGGAGCCCTGAAGTGACTTGCCCAAAGTCATTCATTCACTCTTTCATACACTCAGTGAGCCAACTATGGGCCAGACCCAGTGCCACTGAAGGACCTGCCTCTTGACTGCAGACTAGTGCTAACTGCCCAGCACTACCTGTTTCTGGATGATAGCAGCAGAACCCACGGGACACCCAAGATGCAAGGCTGTGGGCCACAGCCTGGGTTCACTAAGGAAACTGGACTTGGAGGAGCCAAGGTCATGACCCTAGAAAGACACCTTCTCTCCCTGAACCATGGTCTCCTCTTTTGTACAGTAAGCCAAATAATACCTACCTGTTATACCTCAGTGCCTCATCCGTTGTAAGTATCAAATGGGAGCATATGTAAAACCATGAATCACTACCTATAAAAGAAAGAGAAGAAAGGATGAAGAGGGAAAGTCAGAGCTCAGCAAGCCCAGTATGCCTGAGGAAGCAAAGATAGGTTCCAGGTCTCCACTGAGCACCTGTAGGATCAGGTCTGGTATCCTGACTCACGCCCCGCTGGGCCCCTGACTTGTGAAGGAGCCTCTCATCAGGAGGCTGCAATGCCCAGCACACTCCGCATACCCTTCCCAGATGGAGCAAAAAGTAGAAGGCACAATGTGCATCGCTCCTGCAGGTGATAGAGTTTCACATTCCTTCCTGCATTGTCGCAGGACTGTCGAACCTTCAGCTACACGTCTGTCTAGACTTCCCACACCCACTCACTGCAGACACTTGGGTTGTAGATATTTTCCACATTTTTGTAAACTGATTTTTTGGAAACTATTTTCCTACAGCCTTGCACCAAGAACAAATGAGCCAGTGCTTGTAGTTAGAGAGTCCAGAGGGCAGCCAGTCATTTGCCTGAAGGCTTGAGGGGCACCATCCCGTCTGTACTTTTCCACGAATAGGAGGGAGGGGAAGCAGCAGATCAGCTTCCCTGGGAACACTGCCTGGTGGCCTGGCATCCTGGGGATTTTCCCAGCCAATCCTGAGGAACTTATTCCAACCTGACCCAGCTGTGAAAGAGGCCTGTTGGGTATGTAAGGATTTAGACTCAGTCCTGATCTTAAAGCACATATGGTCCTGCACCCCTCTAAGCCAATTTTCTCCCTTGGATGGATCTGCACATTAGTTCTTCAGCCTGGATTTCTGGCAGGTGGCACTCTGCCCACCAGGCACCTACCCATTATTTGTGCATTCTAAATACCCTGAGCTTTGGGTCTGGCCAGTCTCTCTTACAACCTTGGTCATCCCTCAGCCCAGCTAAACCTGGGGACAGAGAGAGAGAGGTAAACTTCTACCTCAATATAGGAGACATAGGCTGTATGAAGAGGCGGTGGAACACATGGAATACTTAGGTCCAACAACTTGGTCATTTTCTAGTTGTTACTTCTCTCAGCTTCAGTTTCCTGACCAGTAAGAGGGACTATGCTTACCTCAGAGGACAGGAAGTAAGGGTCATTAAATGGATGCATCTAGAAAGTACTGCCTGATACAAAGGTGCTGATTTGCCGTAACTATAAATGGGATAGGCTGAAGCTTAGGACCTGTCCATTTCCTCATCCTGGGTTAAGACTTGTGAAGGCTAATGAGATGAGGAGAACATGAGAAGCTTGTGAAGCAGCACCCAAGGACCAGTCCTCCACTGCCTCTTATGGGCAAGAAGTCCAGGCAAAAAAGAGGAGTTGGCACTAGCCTGTTCCTTGGAGATCTCGGGAAAAATCAGAATCTTCAGAGAGCTGACGCATGGCTGAAAGGCGGCCTTCCAAGTGACAACTTAAACCCATGCCCCAGACACAACCCACCTCCCTGCTGGGCTAATTCCACTGGAACCTAAACTTCTTTCCATCCCTCCACCCGCTAGCGTCAGTCTCTTCCTACAAAACCTTGGAACAAAACTGTCACTTGATACTGTATGTTTTTTAAGTGCTGGTTGATAGAACAGTGTGTGCAGTGTGATCATTCCAAATACCAACGTTTACAAATGATTGTTAAGACTCTATTCCAGGGTTAACAGTGATTATCTGTTGCCTGAGGGGCATCAAATTAGAGGCAATTTTTAAAGTTCTCTGCTTGGTGCTTTTGTGTATTTTCCAAATGAACACATGCAAGTTTTATAATCATAAAATATAATCATTTTCAGTTCATCACTGGCTTTTTAACATCTACATTAAATCACGTACTCTTCTGATTATAACTTTTTATTGCCTCTTATGACACATGGAATAAAATTCAAACTCTTTCTATGACCTGTATATAAGATTGGCCATGACGCATAGCTTCTGCCAGATGTTCTGCAGTTCAAACCTTCACAAGCGAGCTCCAACATGTACCCTCCTGGATGTGAATCAGAGTTCAATCACTTATTAGCCGTGTGACCTTGGACAGGTTACTTAACCTCTCTGTGCCCTGGCTTCTAATTCTGAAAGAAAAAGAAAAACTTATTAACAGCACCTACCTCAAGGGAATGTTGTGAGGATTATTGTAAGAGAACTGGCAAACAGTAAGTGCTACATGTTTTCATTATTATCATTGTATTCTCTCTGCACCAGCATTACTCGTGCTCTTCCCTTTCCCAAGCATGCACTTCGTTTCAGTCTTCACCTCGCTGGTTTCTTCCACATCTGAATTTTGCTTACATGCTCCTTCCCTCATCACCTGCTCTAACTCTGCCCATCCCCTGTTCTCTTAGCATCTTACTCTTTCCTTTGGAGCGCTTACCAGAAGTTATGTAGCACATGCTTACGTGTCAGCTAACTTTGCCCAGCGCTTGCCTTTCCCAGACTATAAGCTTTACAAGCATTGGAATTGTTGTGGCTTTCACCACACGTGCATAACCTGGGCTTAGAAAAACGTAACACACTTTTGGTGTTAAATGGACATTGGTTGAAGGCATGAATAAAGTGAGTAAATGAAAAAGTACATTCAAGCATCTCAGGTGAATATCACATATTTACTTTTCTATTTAGAAACTCATCAGGACCGGGTTGCTGACTTTTAACTTGCATGTATGTTGAATCACAGATGGTAAAGGCATTCCTCAGTTTGATGTGTGTGCGTGTGTGCATGTGTGTGCATGTGCGAGTATGTGTGTGCATGTTCTCCTTCACCTCACCTCTTATAGCCAGTGATAGGAAAGCAGCTAGGCCACAGGAAGAAGTTATTGACTGTGTGCTGGAATCGTGCACCAAGGAAAGGCATGAATACAGCTGGACTCCGGTGTCACCACCTCCTGCCTCTGCTTCTCTTTGCCAGATGCTTCATTCTCTTCTGCAAGCTGCAGCACTTCACAACTTTTGGCTCCCGCTTCCAGAGAGAGGACAAATCCTTTTCTTCAATTCCAGCTATGAAAAATTTTAAGAAATAACCAATAGGCTTGAGTTGCTCAGATGACCAACCCTGCAGTTAGAGAAGCAAGGTATTCTCTGATGATTCTGGACAAGGAGGTACAGACATGGCCCCCTGGAACCTACCTCTGTTGACCCCGGGAAGGAAGAACAGTTATGAGCCAAGCAGAACTCCAGTGCAATCCACTATGGTGTGGTACTAGGCTCTCAAGAGAGCCCTTGTACTTCAGAACCACTCCCAGGAAGTGGCTCCCTAGTCCCCCAAAATGCTGTTGTCTATCTGACTGACTAAAACCTATTCTTCTCCTCTTTTATTTTCTCTGTTTATTTTTCCTTTTATGTGTTTACTTTCTGTTATTTGTTGTTTTAAGACAACATATTAAATCATATTATAATATACATACATGTGAACTCACCAGGGTGGGGCCGCAGTGCACAGTTCTGGGAATTTCACTAACACTGTAATCACCATGCATGTGAAGTTGTTTAAAGTTCAATGATATTAGATGTATCTGCTTACAATCCATCCCAGAGCTAAACCATGAATCAAAGCACATGTGTGCCTCTTCCTGTCCCATCATCCCATCCCCTCTCCGCTAAAAAGCTAACTACAACCTCCATTTTAAATGTCTCTGCATTTTAATTTGAATGTTTGGTCCATTTACACTTAATGCAGGTACTGATGAGGCAAAATTTATACCTGTCATTTTGCTATTTATTTTCTATGTTTCATATTTCTTGTTTCTCTATTCCTCCATTGCTTCTTTCTTTGTCAAGTAGATATTTTCTAGCATACCACTTTAATTCTTTACAAGTTCCTTTACTATACCTTTGTGTTATTTTCTTAGTAGTTGCCTTGGGGATATTAACTAACAGGAAAAACAATCTAGTTTGAATTAATAACAACTTCATTGCAATAGTATAAAATTTTGCTCTACTATAGTTTCATTTGCCCCCTGCTCATTTGTGCTATTATTGTCATATAAATTACATAAACACAGTTTGCTTTATAAATTTGTCTTTAAATCAGACAAGAAATGAGTTAAAACAGAGATTTCTTTTTTTTATATTTATCCAATGTAACAATATACTTTATTTCTTCATGTGAAGTCAGGATACCTTATTTTAATAACAACTGAAAAGAACTATTAACATTTCCTGTAGGAAAATTCTCCTTGTGGGTCACTTTCTCATTAATTTACTCTTCATCTTTGTAATGTTTTAATTTTTCCTTTATTTTGGAAGGATTAGTCTGCTTAATATACAATTTGTAGTTGACAATCTTGTTCTGGCAGCATTTTGAATATGCCAACTCACTGCTTTCTGGTGTTAATGATTTCTGATGCTAAGTCAAATGTTAATTTATTGGGGAATTTGTATATGATGAATTGTTTTTCTGTTCTGGTTTCAATATTCTCTGTTTGTCTTTGACTTTTAATGATTTTATTATGATGTGTATAAATCTTTAAAATTTATCATACCTGGAATTTGAGTCTCTTGGGTAGACAAATTAATATTTTTCATCAATTATTAGAAAATTTCATTCATTATTTTTCAAATTTTTTCTAGTATTTCCTCTTCCTCTTTGTATGTCATTATACATACGGTAGCATACTTGATGAACATACACATAGCTCTGAGATTCTGTTCATTTTTTTAATTCATTTTTCTTTATGTTCTTTGCACTGGACAATCTCAATTGATCTATCTTCAAGTTGCTTGGTACTTTCTTTCACCAATTCAAATTTATTTAGATTCTCTCTAATGACTTTTTCATTTCTGTTATTACAATTTTCAACTCCAGATTTTCTATTTGGTTTTTGTTTATAATTTATCTCTTACTGATATTTTATGTTTGATGAGGCATAATTTCCATATTTTCCATCAATTCTTTAAGCATAGTTTAATTCTTTGAATATGAGATAGATCAATAGATAGATAATAAATAGATGACAGATAGATAGATAGGAATTTAAAATTGTTGATAAATCCAACATGTTGCCTTCCTCTGGGAGAGTCTCTTTATCTGATTTTTCCTGAATAGGTAACATAATGCCATGTTCCTTGTTTGTCTTCTAAGTTTTGGTTGAAAATAACATAATATGGCAACTCAAAATTGTGTCCTTCCTCCCACTCACCCTGCCCAGGTCTGTTGTTGCTGTTGCATGTGCTGTTGTTTTGTTTAATGGAATCATTCTATAAATTCTGTAATCTTTATCATGTGTACCCACTGATGTCTCTCTTTGGGTAACTTAGTGATTAGCTAATAGTTAGACACAGATTCTTTAATTCTCTTGAAACAATTAGCCTCCTATGTTTTGCCATGCATGCACTCTGTGTGCACTGGGACACACCTTCAGTTTACCAGCAGTTTACAACTCTGCCTGGACCTTTATTGTCTGATGTGCAGAGCCTTGGCATCGGCCAGAAGTGAGGGATTAGGGCCTTCCTGGACCTTTCTTGGGTGTTTGCAAGTCCCCGCCCATGCACATGACCTTCTAGATGTACAAGGCTGCCCTGATGTTTTACAAAGCTCCTATGGGCACCTCTCTCTTCAAATTTTTGTTTTGAATTTTTTATCCAGTCCTTTGCCTGAGTTGGTATCACTGCCTCAAGTAGCTTGATGTTAAGCAACTGCAGTGAGTTATTTTTTGGAAAATGTCCTACAAAAGGAGTTTTCTTAACTGAGCAAACTCTGAGTTAGGCAAATTAAAATCAGCCCTGTAAATGGGGTCTTTTGGAAGGGTGAGAGAGTGAAATTGCTATGGTGATAGGGATTTTGAGCACACTCTAATCCCGTTATTCCCCTTCTGATGATTGCTGGGCCCCTGGGTTTTTTTTTTTTTAATAAAAGTCCAGTTTAATTCACACTAATGAATTTCAACCATTACACTTTGTTTCAAATTTTAAAATAACAAATTTGAATTGAAAAAAGGAAAAGATTACATTATAACTAATGTACTATCATTCTTTGAACAAAAAAAATAGTTATATGGGTTTTAAAAAATCTGGTACAGGGCACAAGAAATAGTAATCAACAGTAACCTGAAATAATAGTTTACAGAGTTGGGAAATTAAAATAGTGCTTTTTCATTAGAAAGGCAATAGTACATACTTTAGCCCTTGCTAAAGGTATTCAGTAAGAAAGTGGAGATATTTTAATTTGCAGGTAACTGTCACACACATTCTCTTCATTCTCCATGTCCCTCTAGTTTTTATCTCCCGGGTCCCCTCTGTGCATCCTTTCTCCTCTGTATCTATCTGAGCCATGGTTCCTGGTGTCATTTCTTCTATTCCACTCTTCACTGGGACTCTGCTGCGACTGTTTCTGCAACTCCCTCTGCTTGTAACCAGTAGGACTCCAGCTTCTTCTCCTCTCCTCCCTGCACTGGTTTTGACAAGCACCATGATTCTACACTATCGCTTTTCAAGGTTTCCACAGAGCTGGGACACAGGGAATGAGAATAGGGCAAATGAAAACATCACAAAGCTTACTTTTCTTACTAGGATTCATCCATTTTTCTTGAATAAATACTCCTCAAATTGTTATAAGATTTTGGCTAATTTCCAGAATTCTAAAAGCGTTGATGTGTGTTCTAGTCACTTTTATAGAGGAATGAATTTTTAAAGACGCTCGTACACTGCCTTTCCAAAGTGCTTCCTCCCTTGTAAGAATGTGAAGGCCATGTCTTATGAATCCTCTATGTTGAAAAATAGAGCTTTTTTAGAACTTCTTAAAATATTAAAGTAATTATCCTGGAGTAGCCTGAGTAGGACTCATGGTAGAGAAGATCTCATCTCAAAGATCATTGTGAATATGGCTTTTGATTAATGGAGTAGCTTGTAAATTGATACATAAAAAACTCATGAAGTTTTTAAAGAATTGTGCCACTTTGGATTGAAGGGGACAGATAGTACAAAATTAAGAGGGTATAAAACCTTAACAAGTAGACAGTAGGCTGGGAAGTTTCACTTAGCTGTAAACATGAGCAGTTTCACAAGTAAAGAAAAGAATTCAGAGGGCAAAAACCAAAAGTCCAAAATGTTCAAATGAATTAAACAGACATTTCTAAAAAGAACAAATGACCAACAAAGATATGAAAAAATTATTTAACATCTTTAGCTTTTAGGGAAATGCAAACAAAAACTACACTGAGATGTCATCTCGCCCCAGTCAGAATGGCTATCATCAAAACACAAAAAACTATAAATGTTGGCAAGAATGAAAGGGAAAAAGAACCTTTCTATACTGCTGGTAGGAATGTAAATTAGTACAGCTACTATGGAAAATGGTATGGAGGTTCCTCAAAAAACTAAAAATAGAGCTACAATTTGATCCAGCTATATCATTCCATGGTGTATACTTAAAAGAATTAAAGATAGGCATACTGTAGAGATGCCTGCACAGCCATGTTTATTGCTGCACAATTCACAATAGCCAAATATGGAACCAACTTAGGTGCCCATTTATAGATGAATGGATAAAAAAATTTGAGATATATACACACACAATAGAATATTATTCAACTATAAAGAGGAATGAAATGCTTTTATTTGTGAGAAATTGGAACTGAATCATGTTGAGCAAAATAAGTCAGACTCAAAGACAAATATTACAAGTTCTCAATAAGTAGAATCTAAAAAAGATGACATGAAGTAGAAGGGAGATTATGATTAAATAAGAGGAAGGAAATCTATTGCTAAACAAAAGGAAGGGAATAAAGAGGAGAAGATATAAGGGAGGGGAATAAGGATATGGATATGGTCAAATATATTGCACAAAAAACAATATATTATAGATATTGATATCCAATAGTCTGCAAAATTAATAGGTATAAAAATGAAAAGGGGAAAAGACTGAAGAGAGAGAGAGTTGGATAGATCCACATGACCATCTTCAGGAGCTTTGGGACTAGGAGTCTGGTCTCCAAACCTGTGCAAAGCCATGCCTTTGAAAAAGACTCCTGGGAGAAGAACAAACAGCTGTGTTTGCCTCTCCTGGTGCAACCCTGTGTGTTAATCTCAATGACAGCACTGATCCTCAACTCATCCTCACTGTCATGGCGGGACACTGAAGTTCAGACTCTTGTTTGCTGAGTTTTGTTTTTGAAGTCCACGGCAGTGCTCATAATATTGAACACTTTTAGTTTTAAATAAAAATTTATACTTTAATTAAAATGAGCAAACAAAAATCACCAAGAGCTGTGAGAGGAGAACCCAGAAATACAGAGAAGTGACTTCCAGAGAGAACTGAGCCCAATCGCAACTGACACCATAAACCCAGATATATTTCAAAATTGCCATGAACCAGTGATTGCTATGTGCTCTATTTTACTCTTTACAAACTGAAAGGTCTCTAGCTAATGCCCAATCACCACTGTGCAGTGAAGGGCCCAGAAATAAATTTATGTCTTTTGCTTAGAGTTCTTCAGATCAAAAGAATTTACTCAAATTTTCCTTGAGGATCAAAAGCTGCGTAGTTTCATTAATACCTAGATCTGGTTTTAAATTATGAGACTTAGACTTCAAGATGACACCATAATGGGATAAGCCTTGGGAGTCTTAGCGGAAAGATGAATATATTTTGCGTGTGGAAGGAGTCTGAATGATTGTAGCCAGGGAATGGACTGTGACAGGCTGTATTTTTCAAAACAGTCACAGCAGTGTCTAATTTGAACATATGGTGAAATGATATGCTTTCAAACTCTTATGCCTTTACTTTTTTGAACTATTAAATTATTTTTTCTGTTTTTAACATTGGTGCTATGAATATTCATGTACATCGCTGCTGGTAAACATATAAAAGGGTATCTTTTATGTATGTAGGAAAGGGCAGAATTGCTGTTCAAATTTACAAGGTAATGTCAAATTATTTTTTAAAGAGGTTATATTAAGTTATATTCCTATCACCAAGGTGAAAGAAATCCTGTTGCTGTCTCACCCCTGGGATCTTACTTGGGCTCTACTTGGACATGCTTGCCTCCAGGTATTTGCACATTTTATTCCCACATGTATTTCAAGTCTTTCTCACATGTCACCTTCTCAACAGGATTACCTTGACTATTCCATTTAAATTGAAAATTATTCCATCCTCACTCTGAATTGTCCTTACCCTCATCTATATCTAACTTTATAGCATACAGTATAATTTATTTAAAACTTGCATCTATTGCTAATTATCTGTCTCCTCTCAGAAGAAGCTAAGCCACTGTAAGAACTAGTGTGTTTGTCCTCTTCATTCACTGCTATCTCTTGTGCACCTAAAAGTGCACCCAATGCAAAGTCAGGTTCAATAAATTTTCACTGAGTAATAAATGAATGTCTGTATTAACAGACTATTTTTTCCAAAAATGCATGCTTTGAACAAATCTACATTAATTCACTGTTGCCTTAATAGCTTTTTTCTTGATAACTAATGAGGCTCGCCCTCTTTTTCCATGAAGCCCTTTTTCTTGTCTTCTCTCTTTATCAAGTTGCAGAAGTTCTATACCTATAATATTAACTGATATTTTGTAAGTTATGTGCATCTCAAATATCTTCTTCCAGGATACATCTTGTCAGTAAGATATCTAATAAACAGAATTTTTTATTTTAATATAATTAATGTTATGGTACAATTTTTGTGTCTCATTTAAGAATAAACAATTCTGTTCTTGTCAGATCATCAATGATGGGGAAAAGTCACTTCTAAGACTTTCCTTTTAGTTAAGAAAATATATTGAGAATTTCTCAAAATGCCATCCCAAGTGACCAGTCTCAAAACCATAGGATGTGCGAGCTTTGTCATAGACATGGAGCCTTTGGAGGAGCAAGCTGGGACCCCAACTGTTGCTTGTTGCCTCTTTTTCTGAAGTGGAAATTGAATTATAAGTGAGCAACATTTTGGCATGCTAAAATAATAAAAGTTTTCTGAATTAAAAAAAATTGTAAAACCTTATTGACCACAAAAGGATATGCATGTAAAATTCAAGGTGTTACAAAAGACCTCCACATCCTCCTCACTTTCATTCAGCCTCTTTTCTTCTCCCCCAGAACAATGTAATGAGAGACTACACCATTAAGAGTGCCCAGTGATTCACAGTCATCTTGGAACACTTGATGAGGCCAGAGGAACTGGGAAGCTATGACCAGTGACCCACGCATCCAGGAACCTTTAGAGAGGCTCACAGGGACTGAGAAGCTGCTCCCAGATACCTTCAGTCATCTGGGAAACCTCGGTGAGGCCCACAGGGACTGGGAGTCCATCCCAAGTGAGCTGCCCACACCTGGGAACCATGTATGAGGTCCAAGGGACTGGGAGTCTGTGGCCAGAGACCCGGACCTATCAGCAACCCTCAGTGAGGCCCTCTGTTGGACAGACTTCCAGTGCAGGAAGCAACTAGGATTTGGCATCCATCTGATTCAGAGCAACACAGAAAAATGCCAAAATGAAAGAACAAAATGCAATCTCAAACTTCCAACCCATCCAGATCAAGTCCAGGAGACACATACATGGATTAAATTAGAAATACACATGAAATTTCTGAAATGATCACAATGGAAGTAAAGATACAACTCCAGGAAGCTGTAAAGGAAATCAGATCAGGAATAATCTCTCAGGTAAAAAGAGAATTGACAAACATAATGAAAAAACTGGTGAGTATATCCAAAGAAGACATAGATTAAAAAAAAATAGAGGCACATAGGAAAGTGATGGAAACTTTGAATGAACAATACAGGAAACAATTAGAATACATGAAACAGATTCAATGAGATATCCAGGCAATCAAAAATTCCACTGAAACTGCATGAGTGAAATTGAAGACAGGCTCTCAGACCTTGAAGACAGGATTGTGGTTAGTGATCATGAAAGGAAAGATCTCTTAAAAATAACAAGGAATCAGGAAATAATTCAACAGCTGTTAGATGATGCAAAGAGAAACAATATAAGGCTGATAGGTATAAATGAAAAAGGAGACAACACAAATGACATAAAAAGACTTTTTTTTTTTTACCGGCATTGGGGATTGAACTCACAACCTCGCACCTGCCTGGGCAGGTGCTTAAGCCACTGAGCCAAACTCCTAGCCCTGAGTTTTTTGAGGCAGGGTCGCACTATGTAGCTCAGGCCGGCCTTGTGCTCGCGTTGTAGCCCAGGCCGGCCTCAAACTCACAATGCTCCTCCTACCTCAGCCTCCCGAATGCTGGGATTAAAGGCGTGTGCCACCACGCCCAGCATAAAAAGACTATTTGCAGAAGTAATAACAGAAAGTTACCAAAACTTGGGAAAAGAATCTGACATACAGACAAGTGAAGTGTACAGAACTCCAATTAGCCATAACCAAAATAAATCTATACCTCAAGATATAATAACCAAGATTCCAGAAATTCAGCATAAGAACAGAATATTGACAGCTTCTAGGGAAAGGAACAGATTGCCTATAAAGGAAAGCATATCAGAATCACGGCAGATTTCTCAATGCAAGCCATCAAGTCAAGAAAAGCACCGAGGGAAGTATTTCAAGTACTGAAAGAAAACATCTTCCAACCCATATTGATCTACCCTGCAAAACTATCTTTCAAAATCAATGGTTAAATAAAATACTTTCATGCCAAAAACAACTGAAGAACTTCATGATGACCCAACCAACCCTACAAAGAGTACAGAAAGATAATCTAGAAAGAGATAAAAATGACCACAATTCCAAGAACAACAGAAAGAAACCAGCAAGCAAGACAAGCAATTAAACAGAGGGGAAAAGTATGAAACCAACAGCAGAAAGATAATATGACAAAGATAAGTCAATACACAACAGTTATAACCATTAATGTAAATGGCCTCAATCCACCAATCAAAAGAAACAGACTGGCAGAGTGCATTTAGAAACAAAATCCAACAATATGCTGTATACAAGAAACACAATTAACTCAAAAGGAAATCCGTAAACTGAAAGTCAAAGGATAGAAAACAATACTCCATGTGACAGGAACCCAAAAAGAAGCAGAGATAGCTATTCTGTTGGCTGACAATGTGAACTTCAAACCACAAATTATCGAAAGAGATAAAGAAGGTCACTACACACTTGTTAGGAAAAAACTTCAAGAGGAAGAGATAGCAATCATACATATAGATGTACAGCAAATATGGGAGCACACAACAATGTAAGATAAATATTAATAGACATGAAAAATAAAGCAATAATATAATTATAATGGGGCACCTTAATACCATTGTCACAAAAAGACAGATCAACTAGAATAAGACTCAGCAAAGAAATAACAGAACTAAATCAAACTTGTGAATAAATGGACTTAGTAGATGTGTACAGAGTTTCCCACCCAACAACATCAGATTACACATTCTTCTCAGCTGCACATGGGATGTTCTCTAAAATAGACAATATGCTAGCCCATAGAACATGCTTAAGTAAGTGCAAAGGAATTAAAATTATCCCATGTATATTATCTTACCATAGAGCAATGAAATTGGAAATTAATGACAAAAGAAATCGCAAAAGTTCCATAAACGCATGAAAATTAAACAATACACTCCTGAACAATCAATGGATCACTGAGGAAATTAAAGAAGAAATTAAACAGTGTCTACAAGCAAATGAAAATACAAATACAACTTACTGGAACCTGTGGGATGCAAAGAAAGCAGTCCTCAGAGGGAGATTTATTGTGGTGAATTCCCACATCAGGAAAACAGAGCAAACACAAATAAACAACCTGATGCTATACCTCAAACATCTAGAAAAAGAAGTGCAAGTCAAGCCCAAAGCCAAAAGAAGGGAGGAAATTATAGAGACCAGAGCAGAAATTAATGTAATTGAGACTAAGAAAACAATACAAAGAATTAATGAATCAAAAAGTCAGTTCTTTGAAAGAATAAATAAAATTGATAGACCCCTAGCCAATCTTATCAAAAAAAGGAAGAAAAAGCTCAAATTCATGCAATAAGTAATAAAAAGGGTAAAATCACTATAGATCCTGTGGAAATACAGAATATCATCAATACCTATTTTGAAAACCTTTACTCTCATAGGTTTGATAACACAAAAGAAATGGACAGATTCCTAGACACGTATGAATTACCAAAGCTGAATCAAGAAGATATAAAACTTCTGAATAATCCAATATCAGTTAACAAAATTGAAAATGTATTTAAAAACTTACCAACAAAAAAAACCCAAGTCCTGAAGGATTCACAGCTGAAGTCTACAAGAAATTCATAGATGATTTAATACCAACACTCCTCAAACTCTTTAATGAAATTGAAAGGGAAGCAATTCTCCCTATCCATTCTGGGAAGCAAATATAACCCTGATACAAAAACCAGAGAAAGACTCAGCCACAAAAGAGAACTACATGCCCAATCTCTCTAATGAACATAGATGTAAAAATTTTCAATAAAATACTTGCAAACAGAATGCAGCAAATTAGTAGAAGATTATACATCACAACCAATTGGGATTTATCCCAGGAATGCAGGGATTGTTCAGTATATGCAAATCAATAAATGTAATATACCATATCAATAGAGTAAAAGACAAAAATCACATGATCATCTCAATAGATGCAAAGAAAGCTTTTGATAAAGTTCAACACTCATTCATGGTAAAAACCCCAGAGAAAATCAAAATAGATAGTCTTTACCTCAAACTGATAAAAGCCACCTATGACAGCCAACATCATACTAAATGATCAAAAATTGAAAGCTTTCATTCTAAAATCAGGAACAAGACAAGGTTGTCCACTATCACCACTCCTATTCAATATAGTTCTGGAAACACTAGCCAGAGTAATTAGACAAGAGAGAGAAAAGTAATAAAGGAATAAAGAAAAGGAATAAAGAGAGAGGAAAGGAAGAAGTTAAATTATCATTATTCACAGATGAAAAAAAATCTACCAACAGACTTCCACACTTAATAAACCAATTCAGCAGTATAGCCAGTACAAAGTCAACACTCAAAAGTCAATAGTATTCCTGTACACAAATAACAAACCCCATAAGAGAGAAATTAGGGAAACCTCACCCTTCACAATAACATCCAAAAAAAATGAAATACTTAGGAATCAACCTAACAAAGGAAGTAAAAGATTTATACATTGAAAATTATAGTACTCTGAAAAAAGAAATTGAAGAAGAATTCAGAAAATGGGAAGATATCACTTGCTCATGGATTGGAAGAATCAACATTGTAAAAATGGCCATACTACCTGTCTGGCAGGTGCGAGGTTGTGAGTTCAATCCCCAGGGCCACCAAAAAAAAAATAAAAAAGACTGCATTTAGGGCCAGAAGTTTGGCTCAATGACTTAAGTGCCTGTCTGACAGGCACGAGGTTGTGAGTTCAATCCCTGGTGCTGAAAAAAAAAAAAAAAGCCATACTCCCAAAACCATTATACAGATTTAATGCAATCCCAATCAAAATACCATTAGCATATCTCACAGATCTAGAGAAAACATTCCTAAAGTTCATATGGAACTAGAATAGCAAAGGCAATCCTGGGCAACAAAGACAAGGCAGGAGGCATCGCAAACCCAGACTTGGGATTACACTACAAAACTGCTATGATAAAATCAGCGTGCTACTGGCAAAAAGACAGACCTGAGGATCAATGGAACAGAACAGAAGATATAGACACAACTACAAACACACTCAGCCACATTATCTTTGACAAAGTAGCCAAACATGTTCACTGGAAGAAAGATAGCCTCTTCAATAAGGAATGTTGGAAAAACTGGTTTTCTATGTGCCAAAGATTTAAACTAGACCCATGTCTATCACCATGCACTAAACTAAAGTCAAAATGGATCAAAGATCTAAATATTAATACAGAAACACTAAACCGACTGGAAGACAAAGTAGATAGAAATCTCAAAGACATAGGGGTAGGCAAATAGTTCATGAACAAAAGCCAAACTGCATGTGAAGCATTTCAAAGAATCAACAACTGGGATCTCATCTTGTTAAAAAGCTTTTGCACATCAAAAGAAATCACCAACAGAGTGAAAAGAAAACCTACAGTTGGGAAAAGATTTTTCCAACTATCCCTCAAACAAAAGACTTTTACCTAGAACATATGAAGAATTGAAAAAATCAGGTCCTCCAAATTTAAAGACCCAGTCCAAAAATGGACCTCTGAGATGAATACACAATTCTTAGATGAAGAAGTACAAATGGCAAATAAATACATGAAAAAATGTTCAATATCATTGGTCATTTGAAAAATTCAAATTAAAATAAAACTGAGATATCATCTCACTCCAGAAAGAATTGCTAACATCAAGAAATTAACCAGCAACAAATGCTGGCGGGGCTGTGGAGAAAAAGGAACCTTTCCCCCTTGTTGGTGGGAGTGTAGACTGGCATAACCACTATGGAAATCAGTGTGGTGATTTCTCAGAAAACTAGGATTAGAGGTTCCATTTGGCCCAATTATTCCCCTTTGGGGTATCTTCCCAAAAGAATTAAAAACATCATACCACAGTGATATATGTGCACCCATGGTCATAGCAACACAACTTGTAATAGCTAGACCTTTGAAACAATATAAATGCCCATCAACTGAGGAATGGATAAAAAAGATGTGGTACTTTTATACAACAGAGTACTACTCAACCATAAAAAGGATAAACTGGAAACTTTTATAGGAAAATGAATGCAACATCTGAGACCATACTCGTAAGTGAAATAAATAACACACACACATGTGTGAACATCATATTGTCTCACTCGTGTGAGAAGCTGAAAGAAACAACATACATATATATATATATATGTATATATGATAATTAAGATAGTTACACTACTTATTTTTCTGAGTTCACTGAAGAGAAAGATTTGTGTTGATTTGGGCAATTGAAATTGAAAGAGCAAGTAAGATTCAAAAGTTTCAATAGATATAGTAAAAGGGAAAGAAACTGCTCAGAGAGAAATTATTTTGTTTGATCATCTTGCATGCCTGTATCTGGTAATCTGAGCAACTATTTTGAAGATAACAATATGCAATATAGCAACCATTGTTAAATTCTTATCATCTTGATTTGAAATCCTATACCACTATTGTTTTGCTGCTGTTGTCATTTTACTTTTGTTGTTGTTTTTTGATTGTTTGCTTGCTTCTTGAGTTTTCTGGGGTTTTTTCCCCCTTTAAAATAAAAA
>RJWM01007893.1:0-75673 GCA_004363535.1 Dasyprocta punctata | reverse complement strand
CTTACATGTCTATATCTGTCAATATCCCCAACCCCTAGGAAGGTAATGATATGCAATATTGTAACTACTGCCAAACTTCAACCACCTCAGTGTGTAAACCTACAATGTTATCATATCAGATCTGTTGTTGTTGTTTTTCTGTCTTTTTTGACTTTTATTTCTAGCTTCTGTATCTATTTTCTCTTAAATAAAAAAAAAAGCAGGCTAATAGGAGAGTAACAATAATTAAATCACTGTGCATTGTTATCTTCATAGTAGTTACTCAGAGTACAAGATATAGGCATGAAATAATGTCCAGACAGTATTAGCACAAATCTTTCTTTTCAATGAACTAAGAGAAACTAGCTGTATAACTATCTTCACTATCCTTTTCTCTTCTTTCCTTTCTCCATTCCCCCATCAGTTTCTCTTTTCTTTTGAACAGTTTCTTGCCAATTCCCAAAATCTATTGTACCTTTTGGATCTTATTTACTTATTCAGCTTCTCACACAAGTAAGACAATGCGATGCTTCCACATATGGGTATGATTTACTTTACTTATGATTATGGTCTCAAGTTGCATCCATTTACCTATAAAAGTCTTGAATTTATCCTTTTTATGACTGAGTAGTACCCTACTATATAAAAAAACTCATCTTTTTTATCCATTCTTTGGTTTATGGGCATTTGGTTTTTTTCAAGATTTAGCTATTACAAATTTTGCTGCTGTAAACATAGGTGCACATATTTCACTGTGGTATGATGTTTTTAATTCTTCTGGGAAGATACCCAGAAGGGGAATAGCTGGGTTGAATGGGGCCTCTTAAAAAGCTTTTGCACAGCAAAAGAAATCACCAATGAAGTGAAGACAACCCACAGAGTAGGGAAAAAATTTTAGCCAGCTGTCCCTCAGACAAAGGACTTATATCTAAAACATAAAAAGATTGAAAAAAATCAGGACCCCCAAATTCAAAGACCCAATCCAAAAATGGACATCTGAGATGAATACACACTTCTTAGATGAAGAAATACAAACGGTAAATAAATATATGGGAAAATGTTCAACATCACTGGTTGTTCGAGATACGCAAATTAGAACAACCATGAGATTTCATTTCACTCCAGAAAGAATGGCTACCATCAAGAAATCAATCAACAACAAAAGCTGGAAAGGCTATGGGGAGAAAGGAACTCTTCTCCACTGTAGACTGGTACAACCACTGTGGAAATCAGTGTTGAGATTTCTCAAAAAACTAGGATTAGAGGTCCCATTCAGCACAGTTAGTTTTTGTATTTTGAAACAGGGTCTCACTAGGTCACTAAGTCGCCTAGGCTGGGCTCACACTTGTGATCCTCCTGCCTCCTGCTGGAATTACAGGCATGTGCCACCATTCCATCTTAGCTGCTCTGTCTCTATTCAAATTATCATGTGCTATCTGCACAGGAAATGGGCCAACTCTAACAAGTGATCAATTAGAATGGAAATGAAATCTTGAACCATACCATGCATGATATGGAAAGCCAAGTTGAGGATTTTGGATAATTTACTATTGGTGCTCCAATTTGGATCACCAAGTTTGAAAAATAGTTATATTTACCACTTATTAATAGCTTAGTAGAAGCTAGTATTTTGTCAGTTTCTTCCATGTCTTATCTGTCTTATCTTACTTGGTTCATACTTACTTACTTCATAAAAACCCTGAAAGGTAGATATTAATGTTCTAACTAACAGGTGAAAAGATACATACCCAAGAAGTTGCAACTTGTCCAAAGTCACCTGAATAACAAGTGGCCCAGGCAGAACCAACACCAATTCTCTGACCCCAAAATTTCCCTGCCTCCTTCATTTCATGTTTCAATTCAATAACAAATGGAATTCAAAGATCAAGGTCTAAATCAAGCCAGGAATTAAACAGTGCCTTCTTATTTACCAACTGTATCATTCAGAGGACAACCTCTTAGGCCTTCAACACTTTAATCTATAAAATGAGACAAGTATCAGCAGCATGGCAGTATTATTAGAACTCTCATCTACAAATGCTTGTATAGGAAAACCCTGGTATAGAAATTTTTCCTTGGGAGTTCCCCTTCCACAGGTGATTCTAGGAATGAGAAACAACTGATGAAGGATGATTCTGCTTCTCCCCTTACACTGCCCAAAGACTTAGGGAACTTCACCATGTGTGTCAGCTCTGCACTAGAAAACCTAAAAATCTTAGAGAAATATAGAACAAGGTCCATGCTCTTAGAGGAAAAGAATTCATGTAAAGTAATAAAAGAAGAATGAATATCCTTAGGTAAGTCACCTCTGCATAATGAGGTATGGACCATTCTAACAAAAGAAGACAATTAGTGAGCTGAAGTAAACTCCCCTGAAGTTTCTCAGGTAGGAGTTAGAACTCAAAGCTAAGACAGCTTCAGCTAATAGATGGGGCTGGAAGAAATATATTGGATCTTGGAAACTAAATACCAACAGAGATGAGCTGGGCTGGAGCTTGCGGGGAATCATCTGACTTAGAGCTTAGGTACCTGGAAGAATTAACAGAGACTTCAAACCCAACATGATCAACTACCTCCACCCACTGGTTAAGAAAGAGGAAGCCAAGTGTGACCAGAGACAGGATGGGATCCAGGACATCAGAGCTCAAAGAGCCTTTGGTCTTCCTCATTTGATGTCCTCAAACATTTTTTATTTCTGTAGTAAAACTCTCATTCCCATCCAAACAAAACTTTATGTGGAGTTCAAATATACAAAAATATTGTGGCTTAAGTAGAGGTTGAATTCCAGAACCAAGTCCCTGGTTTATCTTTGGGTTTGAGTTTGATTTTTGGAAACATGGAGAGAGAAATTCACTGTAGGGTCTGATGTAAGATGGGCACAAATATGACTAGGACACAGACCCTCAGAGGGACATGCCCCTGGGTCTCTCTGCCTTCAGAATGAAGAGTCTGAATGGAGAGAAAGGAAAGCCCTGTAGTGGTTAGGATGGGAAGGGTTGGGGAAGCGGCTCATAAAGAGGCTGCAGGGTCCATGGGAGATGCTGAGAACACATTCATTTAACTTACTATAGAACACAAAGCTTAAAGTGCCAGCAAAAGCCACTACCAGAATGGACCACATGCTGACAGGCCATGCTGCCTCCCTGCCCGCACTGGCGTCCAATCCTCTGTCATCATGGTTACGGGCCCTGGGCCTGGGCCCTCCTGAGCCTCTCACCTGGTCCCGGGTGTAAGGTGTGTCCACTCTCTGTTTGTCACTACAGGCTTCCAAGAGGATGTGGATGGCGTTCAGCTGCAGAAGCATTTCACAGGCCATTGTGTCAAAAAAGGTGATGTTGGCAAGGGCCGCAGAGGCCAGCAGGAAGACTTCCCCAGACGAGGCCTCTTGGCACAGCTCTATATGGCACAGAGGAAGAAAATCACTCAATACCAAGTGCTTTCATCTCACCTGTCTCATCTGGTTCCCACGAGAGCTCTGGGGGATCATTTGAGTGGGCATTGTAACACTCATTGCACAGATGACAGAAGCAGTTACTAGGGAGAGAAATGCATCTGTCCACACAGGCAGCAGTGCTTGGAAAGCTGGCATATGAGTCCAGTTCACTCCTTCATCAGAGATTCATTGAGTGAACACTACGTGCTAGGCATCACTGGTGTCTTGGGGTGTCCTGATAAACAAAACACATCAGGTTCTTACACTTGTGGTGTTTATAGTTTACTAGTGAAAATAAACTTTCAGAAATTAATAAGTTTGATCAATATGAGGGAGCAGATAAACAAATGCTAAGACAGAAAATAAGTAGGGGCCCATCAGGGTACACAAGAAAGCTATCCTGACAGATGTGACTGCATAGCTTAGACCTTAAGGAAGGAAAGGGGTAGGTCATGAAAATATTTGGAGAAAGAGAAAGTTCTAGGCCAAAGGAACAATATGTACAAAGGCCATGAGGCAGCACTGAACTTCCAGTCCCTTCGTGTCTGCAGTACTGTACACTAGGCTGCTGCTAAATTTTCTTGAAAAGTTGCAGTTCAAACAGACAGATTGCTGCTGTCATTTTCTTTTGGCCCCAGGACAAGCATCACCTGGCTACAGAAAAGCCCAGCATCAAGCCTCAGAAGGTCACACTCTTTTATCTGGTCCTAGTGGCCATAGCCCAGCCCTAACCAAATGTCCCCCTTTACCATCTGCAATTAATACTAAGGAAGAACCTCTGAGGAGAAATGTCTCTCTTCTCCCCACCACCTAACATATTCCCCCATGGGCTTTTCAGAACCTACAACAGACTTGGTCTCAGGAAAAAGTAGAAAAGGTCTCTGTCCATGGTACACCACCATCCTGATGGACCCGACTTCTGACCCTCCACTCCAACTTGATCTCCAGTCAAGAATGTCTCAGTCCCACAGGCCCTCTCCTGCTGATAGCGCTTCTACAAGGCCACAGGAGTAAAGGCCACATTTTGAGAAATTGGCCCTAGCACAAAAGGAAAGCTGAGGAGACAGAATTGAGTTATATTTCATCCTGGCCCCTAGTTCTTCCTTCCAGACAAAGAGTCTGTACTTCCAGGACCTCTTGGCACCTTTCAATGAATGGAGTTACTGGTCTCTACCTAAACAGGGACAATGACACTCAAACACTTATAGTATGCCCTGCACTGTGCTGTTAAATTTTGAGCACTTTTATGGTACAATATTCTTGTTTACAAAGGTGGAAGCTAGTAGTAGTAGCAGCAGCAGGAACTACTTTTTTTTTTAGCATTTACTGTGTGCCAGGCATGGCTGTACATTTTTTTGTATCATTAACTCATTCAATCCTTACAAGAATACAATTTTTATAAGCATTTTACAAATGAAAGAACTGAGGATTCATATGTAAAGTGATTTTCCTGAGGTCTTATGGCCAGTAAGTAATTATCAGGAGGCTACCTGTCTCCAAAGCTCCCTTCTTTCTATTCTGCACACTGTTTCTTCTTCCACCCCTTTGACTCATGCTCAGCGATGCTCCCACAGAACTGTGTCCAGTCCTACCATGAGGATAATGCTGGCATCTGGGCAGCTCTTCAGCCACCACCCAGGCGTGAGGACCAAAAACTCAGAATCTCGATCTAACTACCCAGGGCTGGGATGAAATAGTACTACAAAATTAAAAGCTCTGTGATTTCCCATATCCAATGACTGCCCCAATTCCCTTGGGTCATTCAATCACTTGGGTCATTTAACCTCTTCCAGGCTCACCTCTCTACATCCAGGCTTTGGAGTGAGGCTACAGAACTCATTGAGTCACTTCGCTGTAGGTCCAAACATTTCCCCTTATTCTCATTCAGTTGCCACTATTGCCAGCACAGCAATTATTAACACCACTATGAAGTGCCTTTTAATTTTGCTGCAAATTTATTTGCACTACACTCTGAGTCACCTGAGCTGTGTTAGGAAGATTAAATTGAGGATTCCAGTGACTCATTTACAAATGTTTCCAGGGGATGGCAAGAAATTGGAGGGCTATTTCCCACCAAAGAACAGATATATTCCGTCTGGCGTGCTGCCTAGCAGATATACTCCATCTGCTGAACCTCAGAGTAGACAGCACAGTGCATCTACAGCTGGGTGAAATAAATAGGAAGACTCCTCTTCTCCAGAGAAAAACCAGCCTAGACAAAAGAGCAGGAATGGATATATGACAGTAATGAGAGGCCCTTTAGATATGTGTTTTGGTTTATTTGCTTTATTATTGGATAATATTTATTAATTGTGATATATTTGACATAATTATAATTTGTCTTATTTTTTTTAAATATAGCCTTTCCTACATGACAACAATCAACTGGAGTTTAACAGTGACTGTCTCCCCTCATCAGTGAATATACTTGTCAATTTAATATCAAACTCAAAACTTCTTATTTTCTTCTTTCATCTGACTCTCTTCAATTCATTTGTTTCCTGCTGAGCTCTGGTAGATGTCTGAGTATGAAACTCCTGGCATGGTGAATCCTAATGCTAATGCATGACCTTGAGAAAGTTCTTTCACTTCTCCAGTTCCCTGAGGATTGTTATCCAGATGAATCATTCTAATTTCTGCGATTCAGCAGTTAGACTTCGTCCCCAGTGGAGTGAGTGCTGTACTTTACTTGAGTTCCCTCCAGCCAAGACATTGAACAACTGACTTCAGTTGTTTCTTGATTCTCAATTCACGTAGATGTTGGCAAATCAATTTCTCCTTTGTGACCTGTGGGTTTCCCATAGCTCCTTTGGCTAGAATCAGCTATGAAGTCAACCTCACTGATGTTACCTATGTGCAAAGTACTGGAAGATGCTACAATTCTAGAGCTAGAAGTTCACATGAAATAAATGAATTGCAACCTCTCACTTTATATATTAAGAAAATTTAAAAATGAGCTTTACAATGTGACATGAGAAAAGTGGCAGAATCCCACAGAGAACTTGCACAAGGTTGCTGATCAATAGATGTTTGTTGAATGAGTAAGTGAAAAACCAGATCCCAAACCCAGCTGTTCTGCCTCTGAGCCCATTTCCATGCTGCCCCTAAATGCATGCTATTCCAGCTAGTCCCAGTCTTGGTATACTGACTCCAAGAGCTAACCCTAAATTTTTGGTAAATTTTCATTCAATTTCAGTAAGATATAAATATAGTGATAGTGACAGAAGTAGGAATAGAAGTAGAGACATAGATCACTACCAGCTCTGTTAAACAAAGGAGATGGTTTGCAAAACAAGTTCCTTGAAGATTTTTATTCAGATGAATCCTTCTAGTTTCTGCAGTTTAGAAAAAGAAAGCAGGAGAAAGAGCATATTCTAGATATAGGACTACGGTTCTCCTACCAGGAAGGTATATGTCTGAATGGGGGGACACAGAAGAAACAGTGGTTTTACAGCCTTATGATGTGGTGGGCTCTCCTGCAGCTGGTTGGAGTGAGTTAGTTCTTGTCGAGAAGTCATCTGTCCCATTCATTGCTGCTGTTGATTGGGTACAATGAGACATTAGGAACAAAGTTTATCAGTCTTTCTAGCCAAGGGTCTGAGCATTAAAATTTGAAGCCAAACTCCTCACTGGTTTCCTCTGTCCTGAGAGGCCATTTAATACCAACATGACCATAATTTCACTTGCTTCTTGGAGGGCTTGCTGGATTTTAATAGCAGACTCTTGACAACAGAGTTCTTTAAAGCCTGAGTCTGGTCCCTTAATGGTGTGGTTTAAGCAAATGTGATCCTCTATGAAGGACATATTTGGGGCTTGGTAAGCGGCAGAGTAGCCTTTCTAGTCCTTCCTGAAGACCATGGTGGCCAGGCTCTCCCACCTGGGTTCCCACCCACCCAGGGAGACTCACTGACAAGGGCTGTCACGATCTCCTCCAGGCTCTCCAGGAGGCTACTGAGATGCTGGGTGAAGGACAGGTGTGGAGAGGTGACCTGCGCCACCACAGCTGCAGCCTCAGCCCGTGTGGCCTCTGAATGGCTGTCGTCGGTCAGGATGTCAGCCAAGCACAGGACACCATCCACCTGCAGATGCAAAGAAGGGACTTGTGATGGTAATGAAAGAGGCTCAAGCCTGCTGTGTGGCCAGGTCTGGCTGCCCAGAACAGGGCAGAACCCCACGTGGGGTGAAAGACATTCTGGTAATGAGCTCCTGCCCCTGAAATGTCCCAAACCCTGGCACCTCTTTGAGTCCAGTAGAAACCAATGACTACCCCCATCCCCCTGGGCTTTCTAGGTAGCAGGTATCAATCCATGTATACAGAGCCTGGACCTTGGTCATCTACCAAAGAAAACTAGTGAAAGAACAGTCATCCAGAAATCACCCATCCCAAGCTCCAACCCTGGCTCCCTCTTCCATGCTGTATAACTTGCTATTAGTCACTTAGCATCTCTAAGACTACATGGCCCACTGGCAAGGTGTTAGGGGCAATTAAAGAGACAAAGGAGGTGATGCTTGATCAGAAGACATGTTCAAGAAATGTGGGTGCCCCTCCTCTTGTTTGGATTTAGCAGCAGGCCAAGCTCTACATCTTTCCTTCCCCTCTTTGATCTCCACCACCTTCTCCCATAGAAAGACGGCTACTTCTATGAAACCTTTGTTCTTTCTGCCCAACCAGAGAGACACAAGTCTCGGGGACATGAATGCCAGCGAAAGATCTCCCTTTCCCAGCTGTGCTCCAGCCACACTTGCTCTGGGCATCCTAAGACCTTCCGCTTATGGAGTGCTTGTAATGTACCAGGTTCCAGGTGAAGTAGTGTGCAAATGTTATTGTACCATTAATTCCTTGCAGTAAACCTCAGAGATGAGCATCATTATTCCTATTTTGCAGAAGAGCAAATTGAGGCACAGGAAGATTTGTTAACTTGGCCCAGATCATAAATTTTAAAAGTGATTGGTTTGCAACTTGAACCTGAAAGGTCTGGCTCGGGAGTCCAGGTTTTGAAGAGAACGTTACACTTCCTCCCAAGAAGTGGCACCTGAGCTTGGAACTCAGCCTTCATCATAGGTCAGTGGACGAGACGAGGAGAGAAAAAGAGGCAGGTGCTTGTCATAGTTAGATCAGCTGTGCCCCTACAACCCCTCAGATGTCAAAACCCACCCCCATCAGAAGTGGGAATTAGGGATGAACCAACAAGGAAGCCCAGCACACCTGTGTTGATGCTCCCCACATCTGCCACTGGCCTGAGGGCCCCCCCTCCCCCGTTGCTGTATCCTGCCTTCTTGCCACTCAGCTCTAGTGGGTCTCCGGAGGTCTGCACTTTGTTTGACTAATTACCACCACTGAGTTCCATGCCTCCCTAAGTGGCTCTTGGGAACAGTAAGGTCCATTAACTGTGAAAGCCTTTGGCAATCTCAGACTCAAAGGAGACAAATGTGGAAACAGGAGCCCAGGGAACTGTCCGCAATAAAACTCACCTGGATGTGCTTAATAAAAGGGAACAAACAGCAGCCAGTCTGCCCCCGGCAGGACTGGATTCATGCCAAGTGTTTGACTAGCAGGTCCTTGGAGAGAGGCCTCATTTGGGCCCAGAGAACGAAAGGGGGGCTGCTCTAGGCCTAGAAACAGGAAGCAGCCCTACTGCTGACATAAGAAATCTCTTAATTATCCAGTCCTCAGCCCCTTTCCTCCTTCCAGCAAGAACCACGCCTGCTGCTAAGGAGCTACTGCATCTCTCCCAGAGAAACATCTCCATCAATCCAGTCTCCTTAATCTCATGTTGGCTGCAGAAGGGAATGCTACCCTGATTCATGATTCTGTTGGTAAAATCATCAGATCCAAAGCATCATCCTTCCCTGGTTGCCAGCACACGCTTGGAGACAGGCCAATCTGGATGTATAAGAGAGGCCAAGGAGTTTATTGTCCCCAGGACCTAATGCTGCCCCAGGCCTGGACACCAAGCCTGCTCCCTAGTCCAGCATGCTGCTCTGCTAACTCCTTACTCATATACCACAGGCCAGGCCTTGTCCCACACCCGTGGTGACGCAGAGTGGAATGCCTCCTGCAGATGGACAGGCGGCTCACAACCAGAGATGAACATCAGACAGCTTGATTTTCCATGAGGGTGTTTTTCAGGGAAGCCTCCAGGAAGCCATTCCCGACTTATCAAGGGCCCCATTCCAGATAGGAGAGGTCACCCATTTCTGGGCTCCCATGCCCAAGTAATTCTCTTACCATCATCACACTTATCACATTAAATTTCTCTTTGTTTGTACTGGTATTGTTCAGACAATTGAAGGCAGGTGTCTTGTGCTCTGGGTGAATGATTTGGGGATGACAATGTGCAATGTATGTACCATTGTTACCCCTGATTGACGTGCTTTGAATTTTATTGTAGTTTTTTTCTTCTTCTTTTTCTTTCTTTTTCTGTTTAAATAAAATGGGTTTGAAAAGAATTTCTTTTTGTCTTGAGTCTGTGGCCTAACAGCATCAAATTCACTGCAAATTGCTTAAAGGCAGATTCTTGTGCCTCACCCAGATCCAGTCCCCATGAATGCGGCCAAGGAGCTTTCTTATTAACAGGTCCACACTGACTTTTATGCTTGGAAAAACACTATGTTGTGATTCTCTGCCACTTGGCCTGTTCGGCTCCCTCACTTCCCTGCCAGTTCTACAAGCCTGGGGCCCAGGGCTTGTTCGTGGCTATTTCAGGCCTGGTGTGTGCTGGGATTTCAGTAAATGGGCAACAAATTCAAAAAAGTAAAATTGGATCTAAGATTGGAGGACATTCATAGATTTAAGGTCTCTGCATAGATGAGTCAAAGTAGATTGTCAAAGATGGAAGGATATTGTGAACAAAGGAAGTGATCAGAAAGGACAGCACTGATAAAACAGCCAAGATGAGAACATATATTCCAAAGATTCTTGACCTGAGGAAAGTGACCTCAACTTGATGAAGACACCTGAGTCCTTCTGAGTCCTTTGCAGCACTTTGGTTTCCCAGAGGATCTGTGGAGTCCTGGCTATACAATGAGCAATTGCCCACTGTCTTGTTTATCTTTTAATTTGTTAACGATGCTTCAGATTTCTTCTGGTATTATCCTGCTTATGAAATATGTCAACGCTTAAATATATATATGGCAATTTTATAAGGGCTGACAAGGAACAAAATGAACACCCCTATGTATATATGCATAGATCTAATGTCCAGATAGTATAACCTTAGAAATAAAACCAAGAAAGCCCCTTATGCACTTTCTTAACCTCATACTTCTGCTTTTCCCTGTTGGATATATAGGGAAAAATTGCCCTAAGTTTTGTTCTTTTTGTTCCTGGTTTTTTTTTTTTTTAGAGTTTAATACATGCACCTGTTCACTTTCACAATTAGCATCAGTGGCATCATATTGCATACAGCAATTTGCTTCCTTTTTTTTTTTCTGTACCAGGAATCAAACTCAGGTCCTTGTGCTTGCCAGGCAGGTGCTTGTGCCACTGAGCTATATCCCTGGCCCTTAATTTGCTTTCTTCTCCAGGCAGTATAACGTTTATGCTATTCCTTCCTACTGTTGTATGTGGCTAAGGTTCATTTATTTTCACTGCTGTATGATACTCTGCTATATGAGTCAATTGCAATCCATTTATGCATTTTATTGTCAATGGGCATTTGAGTGATTACTCCATTTTTTTTTTGTAATGGACAGTGCTGCTATACATAGTCTTCTAAATGTTTTCCAGTGAATCTGTGCCAGTTTCCTTAGGAGTTTTAATTTAGATATGGAATTCCTAGGGCATAGAATTTGCAAGTTTTTAATCTGACTGGTATCGCTAAGTTGTTTTGTAACATGGTTTTGCAGTTTCTCCTCTGCAATTTATATATCAGCAATATATAAATTTATTTGACTACATATCCTTATCAGTTCTTGATATTGACAGCTTTTAAAGAATTTTTAGCGATTTTATGGGTATAAAAATTGTACTTTAACCTACATGACTCTCCACATTAATAAAGTTGAGTCTGTTGAAAGCCTTTTGTTTCGATTTGGTTTGGGCAGGTTTGGCTTTTGTTTCTTAGGCGTTGGATTTCCGCTACTAGGAATTTCCTATTTGTATGCTTTGTACCTTTTTCTATGTCATATCCTTGCAGAAGGACCAGATTTCCCTGGCCTTTGGCTCAAATGCTAGCGACCTGCCACTTTGCCTGCCACCAAAAGTCTGCCAGCAATCCAAGCTGAATCTGCATCATCATCACTTGAGCAGGTCCAACCACAATAGAAGGCCACTGAAGGGCCTCACACACTTGTCTTGGGCTTTCCCATATGTGAGCCAATTCCCAGAACATCAGGACATACCCAGGCATGGGAGTCAGACCTATCCAAGCCTTAATTTTGCCTTTGTCCCTACTAGATGAATAATTTTATTACCTATTTTGTGATTTTATTTTACAAAAGTCGGTAATAATATCGGCCTCTTAGGGCTTTTTTTTTTTTTTTTTTTTTTTTCCCAAATAAACCACGATAAAATAGATTTCAACCTCAGGACTACAGCGATCATTAAATGAGAAGTTGCATGTACAGTGCCTGCCACATGGTGGCGCCATGATGTTACACCATTTCAGCAGCTGTTGCAGTCGGCTGTCCTTGATTTGGGGTCCTGAATCCTAACTTTCTTCAACTCAGTCTTCCCCAACCTCCCTGTTAGCTTTCTCTCTAGAATTCCTTTCTTCAGACTCTGAGGCTCAGATGCTACTGAAAACGTCAGGCGTTTGGGTGGGGTGTTAGTTTTCTGTCGCTGTGGCTAAATACTTGAGAAAACCAACCTAAAGACAGGAAAGGCTTATTTTGGTTCACAGTTGTGCACTTTTCATCCCTGGGCCTTTGACAAGCACCTCAGATCCAAACCACATTAGGTGGAGATACACACATTAACCCATTTGCTTGGACGTCTTCTGATGCCACATGCTAGGACTGAGACTTTTTAAAATGAGAGTGATTCCTGATGGGGAATGAATGATACATGAATGATTAGAAACCCTCAGTAGGGAACACAGTAAAAATTCGTGCCAACCCTGTAGTTTTTACTGTTCAACAGACATCACTGATCACCTACACTAAGTTAGGCACAAACGCAGAGATGAAGCTGAAATAAACAAGAGACAGAGAAACGAAGACAGGTAGGCAGAAGAAAATTGAGAAAGGGGAAGCACTCCTTCGAAGAGGATTTGGGGAACTGTGAAACAAACCCCACCCCCTCCTCTCTTACTCAGTCTCTCTGGAACCCTTACTCCTGCTGAGACTTCTCTTCAGCTTGACTCTTGCTCCTTGCAGGACTGCAGGATACCACATTCTGAGGACTCATCCCCTCCCTCGCTAGCTAGTTCTCACCACTAGCCATCATAGCCTCTCCTCCTTTGCTCCATCTAATCTAGCATATGCTGGATTGTGCTGTCGGCCTATTTTATACTGTACTGAACAATGGTCTCAAACCTACGTGGCCTCAGTGACTCACTACTAGGACCCTCCAAGCTAACCCTCCAACCCTGACCTTTATTTCCCCAAGATCCACACCTACATTTCCAAACTGATGTTGAATAATTCTGTTTAATTTCAAAATTAATCAGTCTGGATATCCTACGCATTCACTTAAAAATGAAGTGGTCTTACTCCGTTTACTTCCTCACGAGGTCAGAAGTCACCTGCCTCCCTCACACAGGGGGGTCCTTTGTAGCCCTACTGTGCTGAACTCCACTAGAGCAGGCATCAGGTTGGATGATCTGATCAGCTTACATACTCATTCCCTTGGGGCAGCTCCTAGGGTCTCAGCACCCAGCTGAGGTATCAGCTGACTAGAGAAGTATGAACTACAAGGTGAGGAAATAGTAGCCCTGCCTGGGAGGTTGAGATTACCCAAGCTGCACAGCAAGTTGACACCAGGTCCTAAGTGTAGCACTCTTGGGAACTGAGGCAGAAGAAGAGCAAGTTGGAACCTACCTTGGGTGATTCACTGACCTAGCAAGATCCTGTCTAAAATTCAAAAAGTCTGAGGATGTAGCTTGGTGGAGGGCCTAGGTTTAATCCCCAGTACCACCAAAAAAACAAAAAACAAAAACAAACAAAAAAAATTGACTGAAAGATGAAGAAACAGTAACCAAGAAAGGCAAGATTACCCAGGCCACACAGCAAGTTAATGCCAGGGCTGGGACTCTGATCCTTAACTCTCTGCTTCTTGTCTCATGCCTTCCTCAGTGGGGCCTTTGGAGAGGAAAGGGCGGAGCTGGTGAGTGGCCAGGTGAGTGAGGCTGCTCAATTCAGCTCCTGTGCTGATCCCAGGAGCAGCCCAACCTGAAGCCAGCTTCTTCAAAGACTGGTCCCACTTCAGGAAAGTCTCCATCCCCAAACCACACACTGCCTATCCCAAACCATAAACTTGATGCCAAGAAAGCAATCTAATCAAAGCACTTGCCCATCCCCAAAGAAATTGCTGCTGGAAGCACTTACAGATAATTAGCTTTTACACAGAGTGGGATGAATCTGGGCCCAAAGCCAGACTTCCCCTGTGGGTGGGTGTGCAAGCAGGGATGAAGAGGGTCTGTCCTGGTCATCACCTGGACACCGGAGCTGAGGCACCTGGAGCCTGGACACGGCGGCAGCTGGCAAATGCTGAGATTCTTCCCAGAGGGCAGGGGAAGGAATATGGAACCTGCACAGCCAACAAGCCCACCGTGGACAGAAGACATCGTGGCAGATTTATGGGCAGTGTTCTACCGATCACTGCAAATGCAGCAGTGGCAGCTTTTATGCAAATATCTAAATGACACAGGACAGTACACCGAGACCCATCATGTATCGCTGGTAACACTCTGCCATTTGTTCTACATTTAGCAGTTTGTTTTTATCTTATGCGTCTAGTTTTTAGGTAAAGGAGGGAGATTGCCAGCTTGTAACAAACAGAATTACACTATTGTAGTGAAAAGTGTCCATTAGGAGAGAGAATGTCCTAAAGGCTCTAAATTGTCTCCTTCTCTCTTCTGGCCACTTGGATATCTAAAAGCTGAAGCAAAAAGTGACAGACAAGTGGGAATTACAAAGTGATTCGAATCTCACTCATGGGTCCAAGGATAGGATGAGTCAGTTGTCTAAGGCATAGGAAAAGTCAATTCCAGGCAGAGAGGGGAGCAAGAGTTAATGACCAAGGAAGCAAAGACAAGTGTGTGGCCAAGTGACAGGCAGGATAAATGAGTCCATGGGTCAGAAGCAGAAATCACATGTGGACTATGAACCAGAAATGGAGAAAGTTCAGGATAAAGTCTATGACAACGCAAGGGGTTAAGGGCTCCCTTTATAAAATGAGAACTTTGTTTTATAGAGTGGCAGGAAAGCTAGCAGCTCAACAGAAAACCACAGACACTAAGAAAACCTTCAGGAGGATCATAGCATCTCCCTCAAAGCAACTTAACCCAGACCCCACTCCAACTCCCCCCACCACTGCAAACAAGAATCTGTGGATAAATGAAAACATCAATGTTAAATAGCAGATGGAACAACAGGTGAAAGGGATTACATAAGCAGTTTGATGGGCAAATCAACAAGGCACAGAAAGGAAGATATATAGACAGAGATAGCAGAGATGATCTGTTTAGGTGGAGAGAAATCATGGCTTGAATCATGACTCGGGTAAAAATAAAAAATAATTTCCCTGCCAAGCAGATGACTTTCCATAACGCAGATCTCCAGACATGCTCTGAAGGCATTTGAGGATGGGTTTCCCTCAGGGGTAGGGTTACGAAGCACATGCTGAGATGAAAATACCGAGTTTGTAGCAAAGCATGGCTGAGCCCAGCCAGAACCTGAATTGTAGCCAAAGTGCTTCTAGATAGGTGGCTGTCAGATGATTAGAGTCATCTGGGAAAGTTTTAAAAACACAAATATCCCGGTTTCACTACCAGAAATTTGTATGTAATTGGTCTGTGGTGGACTCTTGGCATCATTAGTTTTAAAAATGCCTCCTAGGAGTCCATTTTTAAAATGCTGCTCTTGGGTTGAGCAGCAGTGCCCCAGAGGTACCAGTGCTGCAAGGGAGTTGCACAAGTTTCAGAGTGGAGGAACCTGGCCAGCTGCTGACTAGTTGAAATCAGCAAGTTATTCACCTTCTTTGACCCTTAGCTTTCCAAACCTGAAACTGAAAATGACATCATCCTCAACAATGAAATCGTGAATACAATATTTTTAGCATTCCCCCTGAAATCGATAACAAAACAAAGACATCTTCCATTAGAATTTCTATTTGCAACTGTATCAGCCAAAGTGATCACACAAGACAAAGAAATAATAAGGCACAGTGGCAGGAAAGGGAGCAAAACTCTCTTGCTTTACAGACAGAATGACTATGGACACAGGAAACTCAAAAGAATCTACACATTATTAAATGCATAAATGAACTTAGCAAATTTTTTAGATGCAATATCAAAATTGTGTTTGTTCTCTATGTAGTAACAACGAATTTGAAACTGAACATTTAAAGAATAATATCACCTATATTCCCATAAACCACAGCTAAGGATAAACCTAGAAAAGCTGTGCAAGACGTCAACTCTGAAAACTCAAACCATTGTGGAGAGAAATCAAAAACAGTGTAAGAATAAAGATACATTCGTTGATGAGATTACTATTATTTAAGATTACAATTACCCAAAAAGTTTCATCTAATCAAAAGCTTAGCAGGTAAGTGTTTTGTGACATCAACAGGTTGATCAAAAAAATTTTATAGAAATGCAAAGAACTTAAGAATTACTGAGATAATCTTAAGAACAAAGTTGGAATATATATGCTAGAAAATATCAAAATTTATTATACTACCTGAACTTTGTGCCATATTGGCACAAGGGTAGACAAAATAGACTAATGGATCTGAAACAAAAGTCCAGAAACAGACTCAGCATATATCATCAATTTTACTTATAACAAAGGATCTCTGTAATTTGGTGAATTTAAATGTAGTCATAGTCTCTTCAATAAATGGTGCTGACCCAAATGGGCAGCTGTATGAAAAACTTGAATTTGGATACCACTTTAATAATTAATTTGAAATGTATTACAAATCAACGTATAAACGTAAAATAATACAGCTCCTCAAATAAAACATCATGATTTTGGAGAAAACTGTGATTTCTTAAATAAAAATAAGCAGCACTCATGACAAAAGAAAAGACCAATAAATTGAACTTCAACAAAATCAAGAGTCTCTATTTAACAAAAGGCATCATTAAGAGAATGAAACAGCAAGCCACTCGCTGACAATATATATTCTCACTATATAATATTCGACTAAGAATTTGTCTGCAGACTACATTCTTTAAATTGATAAATCAATAAGGCAAAGTCAACTCCACGTTTTTAAATGAGCGGAAGTCTCAGACCGACATTTCACAAAAGAAGACGATCAAATGGATAATCAGTACATGAAAAAGTGCTCAAATTCATTATTTATCAAGAAAATATAAGTTAAAACCATTATGAGACACGATGGTGCAGCCGGGTAGGTCACAGGCAGGGCACTGCATATCCAGCTATGACAAATCGCAATGGTTGGTGTTTTTGAAGCAACCCAAAAAGAGACTGAAATAGTCCTTTGACAACAATGTATGTTCATTCATCTCTGTGTGTCTTTCCGTGTCGTTTGTCCTCTATTCTCTGTAAAAGTCTTCTTCTCTGTCATAGCCCCTCTGTCTCTCTGTCCCTCTTTGCCTCTGCAGATGACGGGAGGACCCATCGCTCATAGCCAGGGGACAACAGATACTGCTATGGTGCTACGAGTTGAAGTCTCAATATACAGCGTGTTCCCAGAAGCAGGGACATCACATCAAATCCTGTCCCAAACCTGCATCTTCATTCACCCAACCTCCTAAATCCCCTCGCTGTCCCAGAAACTTTGTCCCCGCTCCCCTCTAAACTCGCACTTGCCCCACTCCAGAAGCCAAAGAAGAAATCAATGCCGATGACCAGAACAGCCACCTCTGCCCCTTGTTGGGAACTCCGGACGACCCTCACTTCCCTTCATCCCAGCACTAGCGTCTTGCTCGCATCTGACTTCTTACTACTTATTTTCTGATCTCACCCGATTGGGCTTCAGCTGGGAAATGCACATTGATGAATATTTTACCCTGTAAGTCCACAGCTTCTCCCCCACCACAATTCACAGAGAGGGAAAGAGACAGAGACAGAGAGCCAGGGAGCACTTTTGGGTGAAATTTGGCACATTCAGGATAGTATCACAGTAGATGAGAAACAGCTTTCCAACACAGGAAGCCATGCTCAATTTTACAGGAAAAGAAAAGTGTGCAGCTCTCTCCTAAAAACTCCTGGAGGAATATCACCCCGCCACACACACACACACACACACACACACACACACACGCACACAGCCTTAACCCTGGGAACAGGCTCCAGAATTCTCAGCTCTGTCTTGTAACTTTCATTTATTACATTATGTCTTACAAAATCACTTCATCCGCTACCTAATACCAGCAGAACTACTAGATGAGCAAGATGAGGCTCACAGGGACCAGGAAAATTCCTGCTGGTTCCTCAGCAAACCAGTAGCATAGGAGGTACTGGTCCCAGGGTCTCTTCACTAAGCCCCCAACCCAGTGTCCTCTCCTCAGGAAGCACGGCCACCTTCAAGTGCCCCTGCTGATCTCCCGGTCTCACGTTCACCCACCAAGCCCGTCTCGGCCCCCGGCTTCGGGAGTCTGCAGGAAGACCAGCGAACTGCGCTTGGGACCACAGGGGCTGGAGCAAGGGAGATAGGAAAAGCTGGAGCCAATCACCAGGGTGATGGGTGCTAACAGGGCTCAGGGTGAATCCCACAGATAGATCTTTAGTCATTCTGTGCTTGCTGAGGAATCTGACAAGACTCACACCCCCTACTTCCCCCCACACAGAGCCCCGAAAACGCTCTCAGAGGCCGTGCTAGGTGCTTTTGAATCAGCCCTGTGGCTGGCAGTGGGAAGGATGTGGGTGGGTGTGTCGCTCCCCCAACCTGTATCCTGTCATCTGCAAGGTGTATTTGGTCCCGTACGAAGCAATGTCCACCCGTGTGTGCAAGCCACTTCCCTGACCACATATAGCAACAGGCAGGTATCGCATGGCAGGGAACCCAAAGATTTGGGCCAGATAATGTGGGACATCTCCAGGAGTGGCGCTGCATACAGTGTAAGCACTAGGAAGGGAGGACAGCAGTCAGAAAGGAGGGCACAGCTGGATCTAAGACTCCCATCAACAGTTGCCCAGTCGGAATATCTTTGCATAAGCAGAGGCTCCAAGCAAAAAAGCCCCAAGGGCCTTCATGGGGGTATCTGGAGAGAAGAGAAAATAATGCACATTTATGCAACACTGACTTGTTTTATCTTCCCAGCCTGCCAGGCAGGGATTATCACGGCATTTTACCTCTGATGCAGCAAGACTGAAGGGGAGAAGGTCACACGCATAGTGAGTGGTGAAGAGGAAACTGCGTTACCCCCAGACCTGTTTGTCTAGGGCAGTGAGCACCTTCAGCGCCAGGCTGAGGGGTCTGAGTTTTGCCCACTGGGAAAACTGGGGACCTAGGAAGGTTTCTGCTTTAACAAAACACGGGTCTGACCTCTGGTTCAGAAGCCTGGGAGTCGAGGGCATGTTAGACTGCAAGATTTGTCTACATCCTGCTCTCAGAAGGAGCTGGATCCGTGGGAAAACACACCCATTGCCTCGAATCTGAGTCCCTGTGCCCAAGATATCGTCTGACCCTCACAGCTGTTCCTGGGTCCAGAGCCCACCCGCCTCTGCCACTCCACAGCGCAGCCCCGGGCAGCCCGATTTGATTGCCACTGGTGCTTTTGTCCACCAGGGGCCGCTGTTGCACAGCACATGGGGACCCGCCGAGCCGTGAGGACGGAGCCTGCCCTTGCAAACCTACTGTTGCGCTTGGGCTCCCAGGCTGCCTGGGGCAGACCCTCTCTTCTCCAATCAGGTGTTGGACCTGGAAGGTCAAGCGCACTCCCAAGCCAGCAGCAAGTCCTTCTTCAGCCAGAACAATACTCGCGGTAATCTCAACCTGATTGCTTGTGAAGAGGGGAGAGGGGAGGCAGGGCCCTGTGTCTGCTTTGGTTCCTGCCTTTTCACAGCCTGGCCTGTTTAAGCCCCTCCACCCCTACCTTGAGGCAGAGGGACTGGAGACTTGGCACGTGGGAAAGGGAATGAGCCACGTGCCGCAGGGAAGGCTGTGTCACAGACTCCCCCGTCCACCACCACCACTTTTGTTAGGCTGGCCTGGGGCTCTAGGGCTCCCTGCACAGCCTTAGCCTATTCCCAAGGCGGTGAAAGGCAAGTGTCCTGGGGTTTGAAGGCCAGGGAGGATTAAAACCCAAAGAAGTGGGGGTGGGAGGCATCTGAGACCTCCATCCAGAACACTCCCTCAAAGATGTCTCACCTGGCATTCATGGATCCCTCTTGCTTCTCAGCCTCCCTTAAATATTAGAAGTGACTCTAGCAAGACACAGTCACTGCCCTGCCCAAAGTCTGCACACTATGACCCCTGTCTGCCAGTGGGGAAGGGAGGCCCCTACGTGTATGTGCAAAATGCAGGAATCTCAGCCGAGGCTCTGTGCTTTCCAGTGGCTAGCCTTTCCAGCCTCAGCTTGCTCTTCTGTAAAATGGGATGGAGATAATCATCTTTCCCTGCCTTCCTCACAGAATACCAGAGACTCAGACAGGTAAATGGATGAGGGAAAGTGGCAAGGGTGGCGGCGGTGGTGGTGGTGGTGGTGGTGGTGGTGGTGGTGGTGGTGGTTTGCAAAAATGAATTCTTTCAGACAATCTGCAACCAAAGATGCAGCAGGTGGAGCCTCCAAGATGCCCCAACACTCCCCTGCAGCCCACTGCCGCCTGCTCAGGGTCTCTGTGGTTTTAGTAGCTGGGTGCGGGCCTCTCTCTCCGGCTCCACTTTTCATCCATCCCAGAAAGCGGGGTGGAGGGAGCTACACAGAGACAGGCAGTGATTTCTCCATCCTCCATCTACCCCCCAGGGATTTTCTTCTTGGACTCGAAATTGAGCCTCCTCCCCTCACCCTGCTCATCTTTAATTTCTGTATTGATTTTCATTAAACTCTCCCCTTGGCTCTCGCACAGGGTGAAATACTTATTTGAGAAAATAAAACAAAAGGGAATAAGAGAATGGTCTTCTGAAACTGAGATTGTCTGTGGTCTAAGGCTGGAAGAAGTAATTACTTAGAACTGTCTAGGGGCTTCTCGGAGGTTGTCTGAGCACTGGGTTTTGAGCATCCCTGCCTACTATGGCCCTAGACTTTGTGTTTCTGCCCTCTCAGATCCCCAGCCCCTTGTCTGGACCACAGTTCCCAGTCCAGCTCTAGTCCCTAATCCTCTCAGCCCCAAACATTGAACCAGCAGTGCCCTGACCTTCCCTTTGGTCACAGCGGGAATTCTATCAGAGCCACCGGAAACTCCCCAGCACTCAATGTCTTTTTCCCAGATGACCCTGAGAAGGCGGAGACAAAGGGGCCCAGTAGGTGGAAAGGGAAAACAGAGGACTTCCTCCATGCAACACTGCTGGGACTCCACCATACTGACACTACCTCATCATCACAGCCCAAGGGAGGCGTCCCTGCAGCATACACAAGAAAAAACCTAGGGCCACAGAGAAGCAATTTGCTTATCCAGCCTATTTTCAGCCTCTCTGAAACCTGGAGCCCTCCCCCTTGGTGCTACCAATCCCCTTTGCTGGCTCCAGTCCTCCAGGGAGGCTGTCCTGACCAAGCGCCCTCCGCAGAGTTGGCTCCCTCTGCTCCTATGGGACTGCGTGACTCTGGGTCCCGCACTGACCACTTGGCCCTCATCTGCCTTCATTGTTCTTCCATGTTGATCCAGAGAACACTGCCTCTTCTTGGGGTCCTCCAATTCACTGAGCATGGGGCTCCTTAGAGACTTAGAGCCCCACAGGCTGACTGGCCAATAGTGGGTCCCTCTCCTCTGCTTTCCCCAACCTGTCCTTCCGGGCCAACCCTGACACCGCCTCCTTGGTGCTCCCACACCAGCATCCCTAGGAATGGGGGGCTCCCTCCTGTGCCTTCCACAGGCCATGGACAGCCCCCAATGGCCAGTACTGCTGGACTCCTCCAGCCCACCACCTGAAGCGAGTCTGCTTGTCTCTCCTCCCCAGAGCCCAGCGCAGGACTGGGGAGCAAGGGGTGACAATCAGCTAAGGGCACAGGGAAGTCACTTAATCTTCATGATTCCGGGGAAACAGAGTGGTGTGGAGCTCTGCTATGAGCCAGAGCTCCAAAGGGCTACTCTGGGCAAAAAAAAAATGGAGCTTTCAAAGACCCTTCAGACATGACATCTTGCCTCCTCCAGCCCTGCCTAGCAAGTACCTGTGTGTGCCCCCTGCTCAGGATGATACCCTGGGCCTGATCTCTGGGGGCCATTGGTGAAGTCCCCACCCCAGAAGGGCCATCTTCCAAGATGGCAGGGAATAAAGATCAAGGCTTTAGAACCAGCCCAGGCTAGGGGAGTCCAAACTCTACACATCCATGAGCTGAGGGAAGAGGATCTATGATTTTCTGTTTCCTCATCTGTAAAATTGAAGGATTGTGAGGACTTGTGCTCCAACCCCACCAGCTGGTCCCCACTCTGCGCTTCACTGCCTATTTGACCACACTGGTCCTCATCCAACAGGCCAGGCCTCACTTCTCCACCGGACTATAACCTTCCCAAGTCCACTCACTGCAAAGTCCAGGGCATTAGCATTGTTCTTGTCTCAATCATGCTACCAATCATGATACCATTCAGTCCCCACTGTGCCCAAAACCATATGACTAAACATCCACAATTCACAATCCAAAGTTTCTCATTGGGTCCATTTTATTGGCCAGGATGCCACACCTCCGAGAAGCTAAGGAACTCCTACAGGGTAATGTGCCCAAGCTCACAGGTGAAAAAGCATCTGGTTTCAAACCCAGGACAGTTTTTCCAAGTTCACAGGCTCATCTCTGTGCTGGAGACACAGCTCCACAGCAAATGTGGTGAATGAATGAATCTCTAGAGTGAATCCGCGAGGGGCTTCTTGAGTGAGCAAGGAAGTGAGCTTCAAAGTAAGTGGATACCTGACAGCAGAAGGCGCAAGGATAAAATGACTTCACCTGAGTGAATGGATGAGGCCATGAGTAAACGCAGGGCCACAGTAGTCCTGCAAACTTGAGGAGCTCAGGCATCACACAGCCGGGCTCAGGAGGCACAGGGCTGTCTGGTGACTGGCTGAGCCCGCAGCCCCTCTAGGGACTGTGTAGGACTTAATGAACCTCTTCAAAAACGGAGCGAAGGATGAATTTCACTGAACGCAGCCCATAACTTCCTGCTAATTGAGCGAGCAAACCTCACGGAGGAGACCAGACCCATACATCAGGAGGAAAGGCTGGGACTTTGACATTCTCTAATTAGGTCACCATATTCCTGGTGCATGGACAGCTGCTGAGAACACCAGGAAACCACTCTTCTCCATGCATCTGTCGTTCCACAGCTCCTACAGCCCTGCCTGGCCATGGCTTCTCCACTTCCCATCCTAAACACTGACCACTGTGACCACCCCAGGGGTGTCAGAGGCCAGTGCCAAGCAGCACAGCTTGCATGCGGTGACAGGTGTGAGAAGGGGCACAGGTGGAGGGTGGGGAGATGAAGGGCCTCCTGCTTGTCTCTGGAACATCTCACAACTTTTGAAACAACATTATTTAGAAGAAAAGCAGGTAGACATTGACTTCACCAAATTAAGTTTTGAGTTCTGGTTCTCTGTAGTGGTTAACAGCCCAGGCTAATTCTGACCCAGCAAGCTAGAATTAAACTCCTATCTGGGCCATTTATTAGCTATGTGCTGTAAGCAAGTTGCTTTGCTACTCTGAGTCTCTTTTCCTCCTGTGAGCAGTGGGGATAATGACAGCACCAGGAGAAAGTGGCTGTGGTGAGGACTAAGCGATACAGTAAACAGAGGGGGCTAGCAAGGTGCTGGCCCAAAGCAAATGCTGGATGTGCACAGCCTCGTTACCTGCCAGGACAAGGGCCAGCAACTCTTCTGTAGACAGCCAGGTAGCAAATGTTCCTGGCTTTGTAGGATGCGTGCTTTCTGTTGCAGCAACTCAGCCCTGCTGTTGTGGGGTAAAAGCAGACAGATGAATACTAAGTATGTGAGTGTGGCCATGCCCTGGAGAAACTGGATGGACTCAGAGCTGAATTTCACATAATTTTTCACATGCCACAAAATGTTGTAAGTCATCATATTTTTCTGTCATTTAAATTTTTTTAAAAAGCATTCTTTTGTGTTATGAACTATACGAAAACAGGCAGCAGGGTTAAATTTGACCATGGACCATAACTTGCCACCCCAGATTAGAATGTGAGCTCCATGAGGACAAAGGACTTGGTTTTGTACATTGCTGTACCCCCAGGATAGAGCAAAGAGCAGATGCTCAGTCAATATTTGCTGAGGGAATGAACTGCACACTGTAATTCTGTGAAAGATATCATCTCACCACCCCGGCCTCAGTTTCTTCCTGTGTACAAAGGGAATCTTTCATGCGTGGGGCAGGCAGCAAATGAGTTTGGGATGCATGTGGAGCCACCTGTAAGCTCTGCAGCTGCTGTGCGTGTAGCTGCTATTCTGATCTCATGGAGGCCCTTCTCAGGACCCGCCTCACTTGGAGCCTGGCGTGGAGGAGCTGCTTCCTGAGGGGGTGTGTCATGAGCAATCTGACCTGCAAGTGGGGAGGGATGACCGCTACTGTGTCCCACTCCACTTGGGAGTACAGGTTTAGGACATCAGCCAGGAGCAGCCGGGTGACCTGGAGTTAGCCACAGTGATATTCTCAGAGTATCCATTAGACTAGCAGGGCAGTGAGGTAGGCTGGGGATTGAACGGAGGCAGCCCTAGACCAAATTCTGGCTCACTTACTACTAGGCAACTAGAGACGAGTCATGTAAACTACCTAAGACTGTTTCCTTGTCTTTAAGGTAAAGTCCTTACCCTACAAGACTCCCATGTGCTCATGAAGGGATGTGCACAGCAGGCCAGCCCTTGACCCCTGCACACAGTAAGCCCCCATTGTGTGAGCAAGCCTTCCTCAGTGGGCAGGGTCTGACCACCAGCTGGGGCCCGCCTGGCCTGGGAAAGATGCACAAAGCATTCTGCCTTGTGAGCAGCATCAGATGGGTGGTAAGAATTGTCTTCTGCAGTCCTGGCTGCACAAGTTTTCAGCTCTAAACAGAAACCCACTGTTTCTCTTCCCTGAACTGAAAACTTCTTCCTGCAACACAAACTCACTAGAGCCAAGTAATCCACTGCTTTTGGAGAGCAGGTGACACCAAGCTCTAATTTCTCTTCCTCCCCATTCTCCCTGCCAAACTGACCTGAAAGAAGATGAGAAAGAAACCTCATTTGGCCATTTGTCCACTATCCAAGAAAGAAGATTTATGAGAAGAGAAGAATTATTCAACACACAAAGCTATAAATATTAAACATATTTCCTTCACGGAGTCTGTCTCTCATCACCACCACGCTTTGATGCTGTCCTGGAAACAAACACACACATATGCATGTCTGTGCTCACACAGCCTGACCATGCACTGGAGTGAAGTGTGGTTAGTTTCAGCTTAGAAGACCTAGGAATCAGCTGTAGCTCTTCCACATAGTAACTAAAAGTCCTTGAGCAGGTCCATCCCTTCCTGAGGTTTATTATCCATGAACCAAGGCATGAGTATTGATCTCCAAACTCAGTGATCCTAGAAAATAGGTTAAAAAAAAAAAGACCTCCATCCCAGTGGGTAGAGTGTGCTCTGTTCAAAGAGATTGCATTAGTTCCTCTACCATCTTACGTGACCGTTCTCAAAGTGCTGTTTCACTCTGAGACACAGCTTTGTGACATATACACTGAGCAGATTCCTCATCCACCCTCCATCCTCAGCTAAGAGCTTCTCTGAGTCCATGAGCCTATGATCCTAACCCGATAATCTGAGCAGATTTGGAAAGAGGCAGGGTGAAAAGGCAAATAATCACTGGGCTAGGAGTCTAGACCAAAGTAAAGAAGCTGGGGGTGCAGTGAGGGTTGTCTGGGCAGCCAGGACCAGACTGCAGGACATAGATGCAAACGGAGAGGACCAGTTCTCTCACCCCATCTCCATTTAGACCAACGCAGAGGACAGATGCCTAAATCCTGCAGGTACAGCAAATGTCCTGGGACACACCACTTCCTTTCTATGTGGATGTTCAGCATCTTTCCTTGGAACTTGGTTGGAAAATTCCAACCTCTTCTCCTGTCTAGAGGCCCTGGGGCCCCCCTGCCTGCTCAGACCCATTTAGATCTGGAGGTAGGTGACCTCATCTCCACCATCTGGGAAGTGGTCAGGAGTGGCTATAATTAATCAAGTAACCCCAATTTGGGCTGGAGCAGAAGCACTGGGGACTTCTCATTCCTCTCTACCCCACTCCTGCCCCTCTAGTCCTTAGTGGACCCACCTGCTTGCCAAGGTACTAAGTCTGCCTCCCCAGTTTCAACCCCTCCCCAGCTCTTGCCCCGTAGGTCCCCCAAAGACTGAAGTCCTCTAATGGATAGAGCCCTATTATAAATGAAGGACCAAGCAGCCTAAACCTTGCTACCACTCCCCACCCAGCTTGCCTGTCCCTTACTGTGTCCTATGTCTCTATGTCACCAATTTAGGAATGCTGAGTGCCCCCTTTAGACCCTGGCACTCATGACAAGGCTTCTTAATGCACCCCCCACCCTTTACCTCTGCATCAAATCCCACCATCAACGTTCCCAGCAGCCCCATCTGAATGGCACTTGAGAGAAGGAGGGTCTGAGGGGACTTATGCCACAAAGAGGTCCAGATGACCACCAGGAGATTTGACCCCACCCACAGCTGGATCAGGGACCCCAGACCCACCCAGCCAGTGCCCTTACCTTCTCGAGCTGGTGAACCCCCTCTTCCACACAGCAGATGGAGGCCAGTGTGCGGAGTGCCTGGGGGTACAAGCACCGGAAACTGTCCTGCCGGCAGACCTTGAAGAGAGCCACGACCCCACCCTCCTGCCGAGAAGAAGAAAATGTGACTGAGCCCAGGACCTCACCAGGTGACCTTCCCTGGGGCTGACTCAAGAATAACTGAATAACTGATATCCCTACTTACAGATATGCTTCTGGGTCCCAACATACACACACACACACACACACACACGGTGCAGTGCAGGCTCCAGAGAGTCCAAGTGGAGATAGGATTCCCCAAAAGCCTCTGGGAGTTGGGGACCAGTGGCTAGGGCTGGGGATCAATGTCCTCCAACACAGCTGCCAGACACTTGGCAGCCCTGGTGGAGCAAGCTGGAGTCATCGGAATCATCCTAGGAGAGGGTCAGAGGCAGGTAGAGGGAAGAAAAGCCCAGAAGCCCAGGCTCTGCTAACAAAGTCCAACTGCCTCACGAAGCAGGCTTAAAAGGAGTTTCATCACATCACTACTGTAGCACAGTCAAATCTTTAATTGAGAGTAACTTGGTCTACAAGTGTTTTACAAGACAAGCAAACTTTTTTTGTTACTATGATACTTACCTTTAACTTTTATTAGTACATGTTTGCCATACATAATAATCACATCCATCATGGGAAATTTACACCTATACATAATACATCTTCACTTTTTTTTTCTCATTCCCCTCCCCTCCCTTCAACCCTTCTTCCTCTCCCCATCTGGAAAAGCTCTGTTTCTATTTCGTCCTCCTGTTCTCTGTTTTAAATCCTTTTTCCCTTTCTTTCCTTCCCCCAACCTTCTCTATAGTGATTTTCATAGTGGTTGTACCAATTTACATTCCCACCAAAACAATGGAAAAGAGTTCCATTTTTCCCACAGCCTTGCCAGCATTTGTTACCAGTTGATCTCTTGATGACGGCCATTCTTTCTGGAGTGAGGTGGCATCTTGGTGTTGTTTTCAATTGCATTTCTCAAATGTCCAGTGACACAGAACATTTTATATATATTTATTTGCTGTTTGGACTTCTTCATCTGAGAAGTGTCAGTTCATTTCAGATGCCCCTTTTTGGGTGGGTCTTTAAATCTGGGGAGTGTCTAATTTTTTTTTAGCTCTCTATATGTCCAAGATATATTCCAGATATTAGCCCTCTGTCTGGTAAAAATGTTTTCCCATTTTGTGGGTTGTCTCTTAACTCTGCTGGTGATTACTTTTGGTGTTCAAAAGATTTTTAATTTGATGTGATCCCATTTGCTAATTCTTTGTAATGTTTCCTGTGCAACTGGGGTTTTGTTCATAAAAGATGTGCAAAGATTTCTAAAAAAAAGTTTAACTTGATAAATGAGCGATGTCTTGCAATACAAGTAGTAAGTCACGCCAAACATCATGACCGGTTATCTCTCTCCTCCTCTCTTCTCCTGTCCTCTCCTTTCCTCTCTCCTCTCCTCTCCTCATTCTCACTCTGCTTTGATACACAAGTGCTTTGGATTACGAGTAGAATGAATTATTCTCACAAACCAAGGTTTTCCTTGCATATTTCCACTCCATCATGGAAAAAACTGAAGCCCAGATGGGTAGAGTAATTCATCCTAAATCCATATCATCCTTATTGTCACTCTTTTACTTCTGTTTGTTTCATAAATTTCTCTGGGAGTACAATCACCCTGATCTTGAGTGCAAGCATATCCTTTATTTTGCAAGGAGCTGTTTGTGGAAACTTCTTTCCCTAGTCTTCTTGAGACTGCCCAGTAGAGTGTGCCCCTCTAGGCAGGAATGTGGGAACGAGGAGATCATCCTCCAGCAGCTCTGCCCAGTGGTCATACTCACTCCGTAATGTTTCCTGAGGTCTGCCTTGCTTTGGTGCAAAGTAAGAGCATCACCAGATCGCTCAGGGATTCACCACAACTCCCAGCAAAACAATGTCACTGCTCCTTACATGCCAGAGCAGAAGCTGGATGCCCGGCATCTGGCTCTGCCTCTTTCCCACCTCCTGCACACTTTCCATGAAAAACAGGAGGACCTAGAGGTGGCAGCTACAAAGAAATGAAGCAAGCGTTCTCAGCCTTCAGAACACCTGCCCTTCACCGCATCACTCTTGCATCCAACTGAGCCCACTGCACCTGTTACCAAAGTGGAGCAAACTGTTACAGGAAAAGGGTGAGTCCAGCAAAATACTATTCTCTACCAGATTTTTGAGAACTCTGTCCACCAAAGCTATAACAAACACCAACAATGGGCCAGATTCTGCTTCGTTAGCTGGGGATGCAGCAATGAATGACGGAACAGATAAAGAAGGGGCAGCTGGCAGAGAAAGTAACACCATTAGAGTCCAGCACGGTGCCCTGAAGTAACTCAGCCCCAGATCTTCCTTCCCTTCTGCTCCAAGAAGATAGACTTACGGTCCCTTTTCACTAAGAGTTTTGTAGGGACCAAAATGAACACGTCCCACTATGGCAGAGTTCAGAATTTCTAACATTTTATAATAAGCTAAGATTGATCACAAATGTTTACAGCCCTGCTTTATTGGGTAGTCATTTGGTAAGAAAAAAAAAAGCATACCTTACAGCTGGTAAACTTATTCATGCACTTAAAAATAATAGTCTATTATATCCCAAACACTGAGCGGAGCACTGAGCGAGAATGCTCCATCCCACATCCACACTGAACTCATAGTCTGGCAGGGAAGGCAGGCATTTCTAGACTCAGAGACAAAGCTGAGTAGGGCAGAGATGAAATGGGGGGGGGCACAGGGATCTTTGCAGGGTTTGGATAAAAATGGGGACAATGATAGCTACACAGCTGAGCAGTAGGGGGAGCAATCGAGCCCATGGATACTGAGGGGCTCAGTACCGGGTTCTGCACAGAGGCGTGAGAGTCAGAGCTCCTCACAATCTGGGAAGAGTTTGTATAGGAGCAGGACAGAATCACTCTGTAAGTGCATCTTTACTCCAATAAAATAGGTCTAGCATGGGTCAAGATCCTTACCTCTCTGGTTTTTTGTTCCTTAATTCTTTATCCCTGTCTTCCTACATTTTTATGGGCTGTCTGCCGAGGGTTGCACATAAAGACCAGCCTCAGAGGATCACTGAAGCAAAATCAAGTTACTCTTTAAAATGAAAACAAAAGAAATAAGAGTCCTAAACTCTCACCAGCAAGTCTGCTGTTCACTAATTGCCTCCCCAAATATAAAGACACATATAGATGCATGTACAGGGTATTTATGTACATGCATATTTATATTTAATCATCTAAGTTGTACAAATACTATTTCAATACATAGATGATTGATAGATATTTGCATTTGGAGCAGACAACAAAGAAACGGTGCCAAGGAGGATGAGGCCAAAAGGCAGGAGAATGTGGCAGCCTCCTTTTTGGCTCAAGAGGGACTGAGACCAGCAGAACTATATTTAAGACTCTGGATGTATTTGCATTAGATCCTCATTAAATCCTCTCCCAAGACTGTGAAAAATGTCCCTCTTAGCATTTTTAGCTACTGGGAGAGGAAATAGGAAATTTTCGGACACAGACTAAAAGGGTTTGGTCCAAATTCTTGCTTTGCTGCTGGTTAGTTTTGGATAAAAAATGGGGACAATGACCGCTACATAGCTGAGCAGTAGGAGGAGTGATCGAGTTAATGGATGCTGAAGGGCTCAGTACTGGGTTCTGGACAGAGTCATGAAAGTCAGGCTGTGGCTGGGCTTCCTGATTAAAGGTTGTCTCAGACCCTCATGCAAGCTGTGCCAAGGTCTGGGGAAGGTGGAAGGGGAGAGGAGAAAGGGGACCACCAAGGAATTCAGATGGATCATTTCATGGGCCACACTGGAGCCCCCATTCAGGATCCGAGGGCAGTACTCATCCCACAGTAATACTGCAATCACCTGAGCTAGCAGATCACACTGTTGGCTGGAGCTTGTTTAATTTTATAGAAAGCTCTGGGCTCAGAGCCCAGTTATAGAATGGTATGAATTATTCAGACAGGCTCGGGATGAGCTGTCATAAAGCTGGCAGGGACACTTATGGGGTGTTGGGCTGGAGGTGGAAGGAATAGTAGAGGAGCTGTTGGGATTGATTTGACAAAGCACAGGGGAGGTGTCTATGCTCAACTCTGGGTAAGGGATTGGGTCTGCCACCATGATGATATGGAAGACTGGGCTTAGCCTTGGTTTTAGTAAACCCCAAGAGACTAAGGTAACAGACCTCAGACAGGCTGCCCAAGTTCTATCCTGGAGGCAGCTCAGATAGATGAATGACCCAAAGAAAGACCACAGTGGGTCCAGAGAGGTGGATGAGGTAGGCAACTTGGAGGAACTGCCTAGACCTGTCACAGTGTTGGACACATGCACTCAGCATCTGGGGTGGCAGTGCTGTGCAGAGGATGGAAGGCACCATTGAATCTTCTCTCTGCCCTCTGTCGACTCTATTCCAAGGACCAGAGAGACACAAAAAGGTTGAGATGAAGATTTAGAGTCACCAGACCTAGTTAAAATTCCACTTCTGCATTAAAGGGTGTGGGCTTGTGCAAGTTATTTACTTTCTTCCTAAACTTCTGCTTCCTTACCTTAGAGATGGGAATTGAAATTCTAACGCTTCAAAAGAATGTTGGAGCGTGGGCCAGATACAGAGTGGAAAGCTCCACATAGTACTAGAGTAAGTAATGAAAGACATGGAAAGTATGTGGGAGGAGGACAAAGGGAAGAGGGTGAGAAGGAAGAAAGGTGAGGAAGAGGAGGGCGAAGAGGAGGTGCTACTGAAATGCAGTTCAGAATAGTAACCAGGAGCACAGCCTTGCAGGCTAAACAGTCAGATTCACATTCTATCACTTAGTAGCTGTGTGACCTTCTCAGTGTGTGGCCTTACTTTCTCAGCTCCACCACCTGTACAATAGGAGTAGATGTCATCTACCATCCAGGATTAGCTGGAGGCTTATATAAGCTATTATGTAAAAAAGCATGTGTAACATTATCTGGTGCATAGAACGTGTTACAAACATATTTATTCATTTTTCACCATTTATTCATTTTTCAGCTATCATTATTATGGTCATCATCAACATTGGCCACTTCCACCTTGGAAAACCTCAGATTCTCCCATTGCTCCCCAACTCTTGCCTCCCTCCCAGTCCTGGCCTTGACCAGCCTCACACCTGGTGTGGGATATGTGATCACTGTGCAGTGCACCAGGAGCAGAGAGAAGCAGGAAATACTGATTAATGAAGTGACAAGGCTTTGGCTGAACTGGGAACAACTAAGTTTTAGCCACTTAAGCTAGTAATTAAAAACAGTATTGATCCCAGAACAGGACAAATCTGGTTTCACTTGTCAGCTGCCCAAGGTATTCAGCCACCGTGAGTCCTGGACAGTCACGAATACTGATCTCAGAGCCACGTCTGTGAACAAAATTTGGTAACTGCAGAAAGTGCCAATATAAAGTCTGGCACATGGGCAGTAACCAACATTTAGTCATTCTTATTGTATGATTACTGGTAGCATTCAGTGAGACTTGTGTGTTCCACTGGGTCAGCTCTTATGGGGTATGATCCAGGTAACCTCAGGATTATTACAAATCTTTAAACTACTAGTCATGGTTCGTGAGGGTCCAGGGCTAGTTTTGAGATCATAGGGGATATCTGAGTACCTGAAGAGGGAGTGGAATAGGGAAGGAGGAGCCTTTAAAGAGAAATTAAGAAAGGGATGGCTAATTATGGAAAATACAGTTCACCTTAGCCTTTGGTTTAAAAATGGAGTAGGATAAAACTAAAATTGCATCCTTACTTATTCCATAGAAACACCAAGAAAGTCAGATAGGATGGTAGATTGGGGAAGTCTCCTAAATGCCATGCAGTTCAGCTTCTTTGGTCACAAAGGTAGAACTAATCTCCCAGTGAGTGACCTGGCCATTATGGTTTGTGTCTGGATGTCCCTCCAAGACCTCATGCAGTCATGGGCAGCAGGACTTTTGGAGGCAGATGAATCTAGCATTTGTGATTGGCTCATTGTCTAGTACTAGGATTGGTGGTGTGAGTGCTGTACCCTCCCTGGGGTGGGTAACCTGCATACAATATAAGGAAGAAAAAGAGATTTGCTCCTCCTTTTTGCCCTTTTGCTCTTGTCACTTTTGGTATCTGCTATTTTCACCATGAATGGTTGCCCCTCAGCCACACCACCCTGCCTTGGAGCCAGCTGAGTATGGACTGAAACCTCCACAAACTGTAAGCTAAATAAACTTTTCCTTTCCCTAATTTTGAGGATCGGGTATTTTGTCTCAGGAGGAGAGAAAAGTAACCAAGATGCTGGCCAACCTCCCACAGTGAGCTAATGGCAGCACAGAGACGAGAGCTGCCTCTGGTCTCTACCAAGGCCCTTCTCTCTCTTGTCTTCCACCACGGGAAACACCTGAAATCAATCTTTACCAGAGTAGTCCTCAGAGGAAACTAACTCTGCAGGAAACCAAATGTCATCTTTGCTTCAAACCCAAGTGCATGCACACTCTCTGCTTTTCTGAATGATGAGCACAAATGCAGGCTGGTGACAGGAAATGTCCACATCAAGCAGCTCATGGAGACGAGACTGTGTACCCAGGCCTGGAACAGGGCACCCAGAGCTTCAGAGCCTGTGTCCAGCAAAGTCTTCTTCCCAGACAATGCTAAGGCCTGTTTATTTTCTAAAATACAAAACGCGTTCAGGATCCACACCGCCATTCTGACTAAGTCTCATGGCTTCCAGGCTTCAGATCTATAGTTGGAGCTCAAACCCAGCCTGAATTTGCCTGAATTTTGAAAGGGAAAACTCATCATTGTTCTAAAAGCCATTGAGCTAACTTCTGTTGGAAATTAACTATTAAACTACTGCTGAGAAGTTGGAGCAGCTCTCTACTGACCTTTGTAGAGTCAAGACTCCAATCATGTTGTATGACTGGATCGCAGAATCCTTGGAGGGGGCAGCCCAGTGTTACCCAATACCCAAATACCATCACAAGTTTTTGAAGTTAAATCTCAGTTAATGACCCACAACAGGAGTCGTGGTCCTCAGCAAGAATAGGGGACCAGAAATCACCTGGAAATTGAAAATATCTACCCGAGGTCCTACTCCAGATCAACTAGATCAGAAACAGAAATCATTAAGTCTCCCTCATGATTCTAATGGGCCTCCAATGTTGAACATTTCTGGGTCACACTGACTCAAGAATCTGAAGAGCTATTCTGGGGATTTAGCTCAGTGGCATAAGCACCTTCCTGGCAAGTGCAAGGTATTGAGTTCAATCCCTGGTACAAAAAAAAAAAAAAAAAAAAAGAATCTGAAGGGCCATGAATTGAACCAGAAGTCACCACTATGGGCTCTGGACCATGAACTCTGAACTGAAGAGACCTGAATTCTAATTCTGATTCCACCCCTTATCAGCTGTATGACCTAGACAAATCCCTCAGACCAGGACCTCAACTACAGATTAGAAAAATACTTTACAAATACCTACTTTGTAGGATAATTTTGTGACCTCAAAGAAATCATGCATGCAAATCATTCAGCACAGTGCATAGTAACACTCCAATATGAGCTACTCCTGTTATGTAAAATTTACTTTTGCCCTGACCAGAGTTGACAAGCATTTATTCTATTCTTCCAAATTTCTTAGGGCTTAGATTAGTGACTTGGAGGGCTGGGCCATCCTTTAGAATTATTTTTAGAGCTTATTAAAATGCAGATTCCTAGATTTTTACCCCAGTAAACCTTGGGTGGGGCAAAAGTATCTATGTTTTCCACAAACTCTCTGAAGGATTATAAAGCAGTATGAGGACTGAGAATCACAAAGCTAGAAAAAAAAAGTTTTTGACTGGTGTCATAAGTCCATTTAAGGGTCTGATTTGGCTCCAGTTAGATCACTGGTTCTAATGGTGATGCCATTTCTCAAAGTGAAAGCAGAAGAATGAAACAGAAGACCTCACTTTGATCCAAGGCTACCAACTGCCTATATATTGTCTAAGCTTTTGGAGGCCATAATGAAGGGCAAATTAACCATGAAGCTAATGACTTAAAGCTCCTAAAGCTCCTACTGTTATTGAGGAAAACCACTGTCTTTCTTTATTTCACCTTCCCCTCATATAGTACTGAACCGGCTATCAGTATTTTTGAAATCCAGCCAGGAAGCTGAGTAAGGGATATGTTTGGTTGGAACCCTTGAGAACACATTCCCTTGAATGTGACATGGAGGTCATGTCAGTAGACCTATTCCTCCCGATAACACTGATGCTAATGATTATGGGATAGAGATCATTATGGTGACAGGATTAATAGATGGGGCTCAAACAACCAATAAAACTATATAAAAAAAAACTTTCTTTTCACTGTGTTTTAGTCACCACATCTCTTATATTTATGGTACCAGGATGCCATATAGAATCAATCAATCTTTTAAATTGCGACATGCCAGATGGGCTTTGTCTTCACTACATCATCCTGTAGACACCAGGGACATCACAGCTGTCAAGACGGAGAAAAAAATATGTGGAGATGGGGAAGGAGGGTTGTTTACAATAAATACCACATTAAGAAAGGGGACAGAAGTTCTAGGGATACCATGTTTTTGTCTCAAGTATGAACTCACGGGGGCTTTCTACCTACTAAAGACAGAAATATCAAGGGCCATATAGAAGAGGTGACTTACAAGGTCACCCAGCAAACTAGTGCTAGAGCCAAGATGGGCCTCCTGAGCCAGCTGTTCTTACCCACCAAACAAATGAGCTTCCTCTTATTTTCCCCAGGCTTCCATTCTGAGCCCAAACCGTGAGTTCACCTTAGCTATGATGCGGCACAAAGGAGCACCTTCCTGGGTCAGGCTGAACAGGTTCCCTGTGGTGGACTCCGTGGTATAGATATTGTCCGAGGCATCAATTTTTCTCACCAGTGCCTAAGAAAAGAGAGAAAAGTTAGCTGGTTGCTCACCTCCAACTGCCCTCTGATCATTGCCCTTAATGAGATACCAGTGGGCCAGTATTTCTAACAGCTTTCATACCTCACTCACTGCTCCACTGTTGGGCAATAAGGCTGTAGCTTTGGAAAAGACATCAGTCAGTGTAAGGTCTGACCTACATTTCAGAGGCATGTGGTTATTTCAAACCCCTGCCTTGATCTAGTACATCAAAAATTCAACTCAACACTGATGGACTCACAAAATACTATTTTGTTTTGCTCCTGGATCCTGTTGATAACAGAAACCATCAGCTAAATAAGCAAAAATCAAGTTGAAAATCAAGGAATTGCTACAGCCAAAGAATTTGCTCTTTTTGGATGACTATTAGCTAAAGGTGAATCCCAAAGGTGACAAGTTTAGAGATCAAGTCAACAGAAGCAGTGCTTGGGGGAAATTCGCATTGGGTATACAACCAGGCTGAAATAACAACACTAAAAGTTCTCCCAACAGGTGGGTAAGTGAGTAAGGCCATACTGATCAAGGCTAAAGGATTCTAGGCTACTGATGAGAGGGGCTAGAAATGACAAAATATAGGACAAGAGAGGCCCAGGAAAAAAAAATGGAAGTCATTTACAAATAAGATATGAAGATTATTCCTAGAAGAGTTTAGCTAATTTCTGGGAAAAGGCTTTTTATGAATCTTAAAACTACTTAATAATCAGCCATTAGTTTTGGAGCATGTGACTTCGTGATTATGAGTCCTACCTGCTAATTAATGCCAGTTACTAAAGTTTCCCCTGAAGGCTGGAGATAGAGAGGGGAGAGCTACCCTGAGGAACAGCATAAGAGAAAAGAAGACCTCCCAAGCTGGGTGCTTTGGGTAGTTTCTTGTGCATTTTCAGTTGCCATGTTCATTTTAACACATGAGATTGGACTTGTTTTTAAATAACTTTGGTGTTATGGAAAAGACAGTTAAAAGAACATGAGAAGCTTTGAGTTCTAGACCCAGCTAGCCTTTGACACATCATGTGGATGAAATATGCATGTGTTTAAAAGCAGGGACCTTGACTCAAACTGCCTGTGCTCAAATCCTGGCTCTGCCACTTCTGACCCTGTGCCCCAGGCATGTAATTTAATTTAGCTTTTCTTTGCCTCAGTGGCCTCATCTATAGAATGTTGAAAGTAACAGTGTCTTCTCTTAAAGTGATTATTCTCATTTCTTAATGCTGCCAGTACATAGAAAAAACTTCTAAAAGACTCCTGCCCTGTGGAAGCAAAGTAAAATCATTAGCAGTTATTGTTTTGTGACCTTGGAGAAATTTAGAGACTCTGCCTAGGCCTTGGTTTCCCCACTTGCAGAAGGATTAAAATTAAGGGGGTAAGAGGTTCAAGGTAAACAGCTCTGCCTTTTCCTTCATTTAAATCGTGGAAATTTTTCACACACCCAGCACTCTAACCTTCTGTAGACAGTGGCCTAAAATTAAGTGTGTCTTTAATAAAACTATGTTAAATTTAAAAATTATTCCCCAAGATGTAAGGTACATTTTTTGTCAGAGAGTCTGCATAAGGCAATATTAATAACAAGATTTGTCACTACAAATCTCTGTAAAGAACACTCTTCTTAGAATCCTTCCCAATTGTTACCGTAAGCAGCCTTACATGTAATGCAAATGCTCATGTGAAAATGCAGATTTCACATTTTGGGGTCCTGTACCTAAATGATAATTACCTAATGTCCCTGATTAGTGTTTACACTTGAAGCAAATTAGCATTACATTAAATAATTCAAACTCAATGTCTTTTGCAATCAGCTGCTAATATTAGACCATTTATGTCTGAGAATAATTTCATGTTAATGTCCATATACATATATACAATAATTACACCCCAGATAGATCTCAGCAAATCAGATCCCTGACAAAGAAAAGTCATAAGCATCCTTTCCACAGCAGAAATTTGGAAAGATAAAAGATATAAGATTTGACTGAGATCTTCAAGACCCTGAATGTCACAATATGTCAGAGTTGGAAGAGCCTAGGAAGTCTTTGGTCCAAATTTCATTTCACAATTGAGAAAACTGAGGCACTGAAATCTAACAAAGTTCATACATATAGTCCAGGGAGACAAGGAGAGCAGGACTCTGTCCCCTGTGAGTCTGACTTCCTATTTTCAAAGATTAATGATTTGACCTCTGATGTGGCCAGAACCTCCCTGGACTAGTGAAACTGGAAGCTCCTGGCAAGGATACATCCAGTTACATTAGCAGTTCTCACCACCAGGAAGGAGAGTGGTTGTTACTGAGGCTTCCCATTCACATCTAATGCTCTGTGGTCACCAAAGCTCCTCAAACAGGAGGCAAAGCTGACTGCGTGCCCCAGCTGCCGCCCTCTGGGTCTCCACTGTGCTCTCACTGAGCCGACAATTCCCGGAGCTATGATTCTCTGTGCTACTCCCAACTGAGATGGAACACAGCATGACTGTGGGACAGGGGGCTTTTCCAAAGGGTGACTTTGGCTTGATTCACTGTCCAAGACTTTCTTGCGATTCAATCCTTCTCCTTTCTCAGATATCACACCGGCAAAGCTGTTTCCCATGCCTTCATCTGTTTCATCTCCTTTAACCCCCATAGAAATCCTCCCTGGTCCTAACTTGGTTTATGCTTCAACCTAACTCAGTCCTAAAAAGCCAAGGTTCTTTTTTTTTTTTTTTTTTTTCAGGAAATCAAGTAGAAAACAGAGACATTTAAAAAAATACATATACTTCACTCTATATTATAAGAGTGATAGAAAATAAAAACAAAAGAAGATAGGCTTAAGGGGCTGAACGCCAATTATTTTCTTAAAAGACAGACCAAATAGACAAGAAACAAACTAACAAAAGTAGCTTTTTAAAACCAGGAGAAAGAGGAAAAGAGAAGTTAAGGAGATGTGTGTAGTCTGCTTTAAATAAGAAATTAGAAAATGATGATATATTTTTGTCAAAGAATGACTGAAAACCAGTGAAACCTATCAGAAAGGAAGAATAAACTCTTAAAAGTAGAGCAGACTGGAATGAAATCCTCAGAAGGAACCAGGAAAATATGTGAAGCCCCTCTTGAAGCGCTAAATGAAGATTCCATGATCAGACAAAAGAGAACTCCACATACACAAAAAATGTAGGCAGATTCAACATGGTAAAAGAGATTAAAGATGGCTACAAATGCTTTCCTACTCCTCCCATGCAGTGGTGACCTCTAATTCCACTTTTCCTTGAACATGGGCTGGGCTTCATGTCTTGCTGGTCCAACAGAAGAAAGCGCCCAGCAGAAGTGGTGTACCAAGACCCCTAAGACTAGGCCATAAAATGCCCTGAAGCTTCCACTTAGACTTCTTGAAACAATATTTTGAGTGCCCTGAGCTGCCATGTAAGAAGTCTGATAACTCTGAGACTGTTGTGCTGGGAAAGTCACGTGTAAAACCTCTATCAACACTCAGATGAGAGCAGTTTCCACCCTCTTCAAGGTACCATACATGTGAGGGAAGCAGTGTAGGGCTCTCCAAACCATGTACCACCTGAACATCACCTCTGTCAATGCCCATCTGGAAAGGAAAAATCACTCAATCAAGCCCTGCGTAAATTCTTGACCTTTAAAATCATGAAATATAATAAAAAATGAGTATCATTAGGTTGGTTTTAATGGTTTAATAAAGTCAAGGCACAGAAAATACTACAAAGAACAGCATGAACATTTCAAAGAACTATGGATAAATTCCCAAGTGAAAGTTTTTGGAAGTGAGTATGTAGTACTGCCTGTGTCCTGGGAACACGCTGGAGAAATGCACGACTTAGGACTCTGAGGAAAGGCACAAAAGAACTGGACATACCAAAGAAGTAGACAAAACAGTGATTTAATTATTAGAATAGCTATAGGTCAGACAATAAAATATCATGTGGGTGGGAGTATCCCACTTAGAAGGTAAATGTGAATAAGGTCTGTTAGAATTGGGGGCTTCTGGAAGCTTGGTTGACTTAATTGACTTCTGGAAACTTAATTGACTTCATTGACTTCATTTCTTTAATAAGAGAAATCCCTGAATCTATAAGTGCTTGTCGGAAATCCAAAAGAATGTGCCAGAAATTAAATGGAAATAAATATGGGGAAAGTAGCTCAGATCCAGATGCCACATTCATTCAGAAGGAAGGAGTCCTACACGTAGAGAAGTTGTTAAATTTAACTGAGTCTTCCTGAAAGCATTAGGTATGAATAGAAGGAAAGAGAACATTGGAGGTATAATTCTCTACTGGAAAACAAGACATAGTAGGAATAAATGTTACTCAAGCATAGAATATTGAAAAGGTATATAAAGATAGAATTCTGAATAGCACCTGGCTGATCTCCCTGGGTCCATTGCAGCCAGACTTCGAGAACATCAAAAGTGGCCACAGTTCAGGTACCTACTGAGGACGATTCTCCAAATGAGCCACTTACAAGAAATCCTCCTTGGAACACAGGGTTCTTAAGGCCTGAGAAATTCTCTAGTAAGAGGAAGTGACAACAGCCAGCATGATACAGAACCAGGATGCCAGTGTATCTTATGTCAAAAGAATATTTTCTCACTTAACCTACAAATTTTGAAAATTGTATAACCCTCCATACATTTGTAATTTGATAGCTACAATTTTTATCATAGACTTAAAAAACAAAGTTGGAAAGGATATAATTTCCAGAACATTGTATGTACTCACAAAATACAGTCATTGTTCTGCTTTTTAAATTTATTCAGTGGAATCTAACTACTAAACCAGCTTCAGCATCTACTAAAACTACATGAATAATCATTCTTTCATATTTTGTATCTTTTTTCAGTATTAAATTTATATTCCTAGTCCACATTTCCCTCAGAATTTTTCCTTAGTGTAATACATTTAAGTTTTAAAGTGTTTATTTATCACCAATATTATCATGGAAATTGGAGATTTCATTTTACATCCTGTTACTATAGCGCTCCAAGCATTTTTTAAAAAGAACTTTTCCTTGTTGAATTGTCATTACAGTTATGATCAGAATAATGGGTCAAAACAAATAGGTTATAAATTTATATAAATGATTATGAATCATAAAATTGACATTTTACTGTTTCCTTCAATGAGATGAATGGGTTTTTTTAACTTTTCTAATGCAGTCATGTATCTATGATTGAATACTGACTTAATGTTATAGTGTTGGGTAAATTCTGAAAAATCTGGTTCTCATTAATCCATACAGGGGACTAGGAGGACTTTGTATAGTCATGACACTTAGCCTTTTGAGCACCTTTTGAATTATGTCAGATTGCTATGTAATCTGTCATCAAACTGTATTTTTAATGATCTGGAAGCCGGTAACTCCTTTAAAATGGTAAAGGAATCCAAAACCACTTGACTTGCAAAAGCATTTGTTACCCCATCATTAAAGTCTTTCATATGCTTTTTCAATTTCTGGGAAAAATTCCAAAAGTACTTTACCAAGATTTATCAAATAACTATTAATTATACTCATCACTTTTTCACTTAGAGCACCTTGGATCACCCAGCTTATTCAGAAAGAATTGAGAAAATCAAAACATTAATTTCATTGTCAATACTATTTTTAATAAAACATTTTGTGTTTCAAATATGTTTATTGAAATCTTGAAACTTGAGCTCTTACTTATTTAACTTACTGAAAATACACCCCCTGTGATGAATCAGGCAACTCAGGGTTAACTTTCTAACACTAAAGACCTGACTTCATTATTTTAATTAAAAACTGTTTTGAAATATGTTTCAAGAAATGCTAAAAACCATTGACAAGCAATTATGAAGATCATACTCTATGGGAAAAGGCTAAAATCTGTCAATATTAAAATAATGCAGCTCTAAAATAGAATTTGATTTATTGGCATATTATAAAGCCAAGATAAAACAATTTACTGGACTTGTAATAATCCAAAGAAATATGCAGCTAACATTCTCAGTTAATTATAAATCTAAGTATATGACTAAAAGCATAAGATTTCTTCAGTAAATAGGTTTATACGTGTACTGAACTTTGATGCTCAACTTTGGGTATATAAATATTTAAACAGGAATTGAAATTTTTAAAAGCAGAAATAATTCAGTTAATTTTAGTAGCTCTCATGAGCAAAGTTCCTTATGTATTTAAAGCAGAAAAAATTATACAATGCATAAATCTAATTAGTCCAGTTACTAGCAATAAATTTTCTCTTTTTTATATGAAGTAGAAATTAGCACAAATATTTCAAAAATTACTTCAGCAAAAATGACTTTAGCTGCTTTCTTAAATAATGCCTAAAAAGATACAAAATTATGCCTGTGTTTGATCCAGTACATCTTGAAAAGTTTGGTTGCTCTCAAAAAGATGCCAGTCATATTTAGAATAGTCAGTATCATTAACCTTCAGAGTCTTTAGCTCTTCAAAGGTATTTTTCTTTCCAGCTAATGTCATAATCTAGACATAAGTATGAAAAACAGCTGAGAGGAATTGCTTTCATTTAAATGTGTGCCTTAAAAATCTGTTTTTAGGTCTTGATGTGTCCTGCCAGTTCTCTCTTTTCTCTGGTCTAAAGAAACTGCCCCTCAAGAGCCAAACATTTTGAGAATAAATGACTGGAAAGGATAAAAGAAATTGGAAACTATGATAACCCCCAATCACATACACACATGCTTTGCCATATATCTGAATTCAGACAATCCCCATACTGGAAAAAACACAAAATTTCTAACACCTCTCTCAACAGAAATATTTATAAAACACCAAAATAATTAGTGGAGGCCTGACAGTTTTACAGTTCATAAATGAAGGCTTCTCCTTGGCTTGATTCCCCACTTCCTCCCCGCTCCCCACTTCTGCATGGCAGAGTAAAGGGCTGTAAGACTCAGGATGAATGATGAGAACATCTTCTTCTGGAAAGTAAAAGAAGGACTATTAAAAACCTGAGTGTCTTATTGGGAAGATCGTTTTAGTGGAGAAGCCAAATAAAAACTGAAGATCTGAAAAAGATTTTTTTAGAAGTATGTATGCTTGAATTTCTCCTGGGAAATGTTTAGGAGCCTGGGGAATGCAATGCACTTGTAGTGGTTTGAAGATCACTGATCTAAGTTACTTCAAGGAGTCGAAATCAATGCAGCCTGGGGTGAGAGAAACAGCATTTAGAGGGAGCTGGAAATTAAAATGTCTGGGATATGCTATATAGGAAGAATGTAAATCCACCAAATCCACATAAAGTATGGCAAATTTCTGACTCTGCAGGAAGATGAAATGATTTCCAACGCCCTCCAATGAGAACAGGGACATTTTCCTCCCATACATAGTGAAAATAGTACCACAATTAACCTATCATAGCTGCTTCCCCCCAGTGAGTATATGTTCAAAATCTTTATGGAGAGTGGGTAGCTGAAAGACTAACTGACAACCTCTCCAGGCTGCAGCTAAGACTGTATCTGCTACCCCACTTTATTTTCTCAGCTACAGGTGAGCACCTGAGGCCTTTGGCAATCCTAAGGATGGAGTCCTGGGGCAAACTGCATGGAGCTCCAAGTGTTGTCATTGAGAATTGGCCTATTTTAACTTTCTGTGAATGTAGGTATAAGATGTGATAATACTATGTGCCCAATGCATTAACACTTTGGGTTTTCCAAGGAGTTAGAAGAACAGGAGATATTGACAATTTCCGAAGGAACACCCTTCCCTCTATTGTAGACAGCTTTGAAGGAAATCTTTCTTCCTGTACTCTGGAGTAAAACCCTACTGGCTGAGTATGATTCAAGTTTTGTTTTAGTTTGTGTGCTAGTTAACTGGTTGGTTAGTGGGTTGGCTGGATGGCTTTTGTTTGCAGAAATGGCATAGAAGGCATATTAACATTTCGGAAATCTATTTCCCATCCACCAAGTACATTTGGATTATCTTTTTCTTGTCATTTAATTGTGTTGCCACTGCTGCTTACCTAGGTTAGACCTCATGGCTGAGCAAAACCTGAGTACCAAACAGAATAGGAAGCAAATTCTGAGCTTCAGTTTCAGAGCATCCTTAGCATTCATTTAACGACCAACATTCTGAGTCCAAACTTGCTGGAAGCAAACTAGATTGCCCACGTATTTCCAAAAAGATCCACAGAAGTTGGGGTTACTTGGAGGAATGGCTTCATGTAGTAGAAATGGACTCCCTCGCAGATGGCAGACACCCCTCCTGCAAAGGGCCCAGCCACATTCCTCTCAGCACCCTAGGTGGGGTGTTGGTAATTACCCACCTCCAAGGAAGCACTCCCCACTCCTACGGGCCACCGCACTGCCAGAAGAAGGATGAATAGTGATTGATGAGTTTGGAAGAAGGAACAGAGCAAGATCAGCTTAGGAACTGGCTTTTCCCTCAGGTAGGTTCCCCTATTCTGAGCTTTGTTTTAGGATTGGTGCTTGTCTCTTAGTTGAGGGCTAGGGGGTCCATCTTTATCTGGGACAAGAAGGAGAAATTTAGTTGTGAAGTGAAATTTTAACACGCTCACTTAGTTCCAGACTCAAAGATGTATTTCCTGGTCAGTTATATTTTAATAGAAGTGGTATTTTAAATAGAATCACTGACTGAATAGATGAGTGAATATAATACCCATTCACATGAAGCTGAATCACAATTCAGACATACAAGTGAAAATCAATTCATTCAACAGAGCATTTATTCAATAAGTCATCTTCAAGCAAACGAATTTTTGCCAGTCAAATTTTCTCCCTTTATTGCCCGCCCAGCTAATCCTTTATTCCCAGGTAGACTAATCATAAATGTTCAATAATTTTCCATTGTTAGATCTAACATTTAAGCCTTAAAATTTGTTCCCTACCAAGTAGTTAAGTGATCTTAATAAGCAATTAGGAGATCAAGAGCTGTTTTCAGCAAAACTCGCTGGGTTCTCTTGAGACATGGCAGGTCTGTAGTAAACAAACAGATGACACAGACCAAAGAGTTTTACCCCTAACTATTGTAGCCCCAAATATTGAGTACAGTAATCCAAGTACTGAAATCCTTTGTCTAGTCTTCCTCACAATCCATGAGACGTTATTGGAATCCCGTTAAGTTAATTCCAATCTACCACCTCCAGTGCAGCCCACGGCGAGAGTGAAGATTCTGAGACATATTCCAGATTAAGGGCAGCCAAGGGATCCTAAGTCCAATCCTCGTGAGGACATGTGGACAAAGTCCTTGATCATAGGACTCTCCCAGAACTTATTAACTAGTGAAGCAAGGGGTTGGCTTGAGGATGAGTGACAGTGAGGATGGCAGGAACTACGTGAGTAACTTGAGCTAGCTAGCAAGGTAGTCAGAAAGGCATCTCTGCAAAATGCAGATGAAGATATGCAAAGGGCTCAATTTGCACAACCCAATCAAGATAGCAACTGAATTGTTTTAGGAGGCTGCTGCTTCATTTTCTGATATGCAAACTTTATGCCCTGGGAACTCACAGCCTCTTTCTCGAGGCTCATCCCTAGTCGACATTCCGGAGTTCACTGGCTCTGTCATCCCGCTGTGCTTTATACATCTTACAAAGGTCACTTTGGGAGGGAACAGGACACTGTCTGATGGCTTTAAAGACTACATACCAGTACCTGCTTCTGATATGTAAACTTTTATGCCCTGGGACTCACAGCCTCTTTCTCGAGGCTCACCCCCGGTTGACATTCCTGGAGCTCACTGGCTCTGCCATCCCACTGTGCCTATGTATTTTACAGAGATCACTATAGGAGGCAACAGGACACTGTTGGCTGGCTTTAGAGCTTACATATCAGTACCTCAGCTAGCCTTATTTGCAATGCTTAGAGCCAATTGAAGAGAGAAGGAAATACCATAGTCAGTTCTGTATACATCAACATAAGGAAATAAGTTTCGATATAATCAAAGTTGCAACAATTGTTCTGCGTTCAAGGGGACCCGCTCAAGTTGTCTCCCACACCTAACAACATGTGTTCTTACCCCTAACAACAACCCACTGAAGAGATGAGGAAACCAGGGGTCAGGAAAAGTGAATAACTTGCTCAAGTTTGCATAATTAGTATCAGTCAGGATTTGATGTCTCCAAATTCTGTACTTGGCCCACTAACTTACAGTGCCCACATTCGTAAAATTACATCCTATTATGAGTGGAAGAAACCTTGCAAGTCATCCAGTCCAACCTGCACCTACTGTCTATGTCCTCTCCATGACAATTTGCCCATCTTAGTAACAGGCAAATCCCTTCCACTATGGGGCAGCTCACTGCTTCACAAACTTATTTTGACACAACACATCCTGTAGATTATATACATGGGCCCTAAATCTGTCTGTCCCAAAGCACAGAACCTTGTAGGGAGTGGAGCACCCATTTGTAGATTAAGCACCCCTTGCTCCCCAACCATTCCTCACTAACCTTGATCTTCAGCGCTTCCCCATTCTCCTAGGAACTTCCTTTGAGCACAAATACTACCCATTACCCATTACTCATCCAGGGCCTGAATCTAGACATAATACAATCAGGGAGACCAGTGAAGAGTAATGCTAGATTTGAATCACATCCTTATTGTAAGCACTGTTTCACCACTTTTTTTTTTTTTTTTGGTATATTGTTGGGCATAGGGGAAAAGACTGTTCTTTTGTGTAAGAGCATGTGTCACCCCTTAGTTCTAAAACAGTGTCTCCCATATTGCATTTCCTGAAATACCAACTTCCCAGAACAAGTAAATATTTACTTTAACTTAAAAATAGTGATTCCTCAAGTGTAGAATGTACAGCTTAACAATCTATGCCAGAAACTATTCAGGTCACTAGAGATACATACACTAGAAATACACAATCCAAACTCTTTGCCTATGGAACCTACAAGCCAGACAGCAGATACTATAATGCATAAGGACCTTTTGGAAAACTTGCAGTGCAGAATGGCGCATCATAGATGTTCTGATATAAAGAAGTAAATTTCATTTATGTAAAGACACTGAAAATATAGGATCTTGGTATAATTCCTTGCATCCCAGAGAATAGTATTAGAGTTAATCGTTTAGGAAACATGTGATTACAACACTGAGCATAAATTACACTGCCTTCATCCAGTCCCTTCCTAATGTCACTAATGTCCCACATGGAGATTTTATGATTCATAAAGAAGCTAAAGATCAGCTAAAAATTATTATAAGAATGGCAAGCTCAGCCCATGAGAGGCTGGGAGGAGGACTCTGGGGCCTAACAGCTGGGAGGGAAGGGGAAAAGCAGAAGAGAAGGAGACTACCAGGAAGAAAACAAATAATGCAGACACATGGAGGACAAGCCCTACCATCTCCAACCAGGGGAGAGAGGCCAATGGGGTGACAAGCCCTAATAAAAGAGTAGATGATCCAGCTCATCTTCCAGGCTGGGTATTGATGGCCCAGGTGTCCGGACTTGTCAATGAGATAGGGACAGCCCCAAAAGTAGGCACATTAGGTCAGATACTCCATCTTGAGTAACGTCAGAATAAGGAAAAAGCAAAACGCACTATCCCTTGGGCTTTTGACAAAAGGCCCCAAAGAAATCCTGGCAGCCACAGGGAGCTTTTCCCAGGATTCTGTGACTTATAACATCAAGGACGCTGACCCCTTTGCTTTCTGGTACAAAGAGTTGCCAAGCTTCAAACTCAGATAGCTCTCACAACCCAACTTAACATTTCAATTTCATCCCTTTCTATTGAATCTGGGTATCCAGGCAAGTGGACATAAAAATGGCCTGCAGAACTGAGCTTACTGCTCAGGAATTTTTGCTAGGTCCTTTTCACTAACTTCACTAATTTTCCATATCAGTCTTTTTGATTTATTCACCCATCTTAGGCCCCATGTCCCACAGGTCCTCTGCAAGTTGATGGTTCAGTTTGGGATATGAGCCCCAGCTCCAACTTCTGACTTCCCCTCCATGTGATTGTCAGCATTGGTTCAGCAGTTCAAGATGCCTGCCTTTCTGCCTCAGTGTCCCCATGTCCCAACGCCCCAGCATCCCAGCATCCCCGCACCCCCGCACTCCAGTTTTTGATCCCTCCTTCCATTTGTCCCAGATTCTCAGGGAAGGGAGAATGGCTTTGGAGAATCCTTCTGTGATTGGGAGAGAGAAGATGCCTGGGACCAGCTACACTGACATGGCTGTGGGATAGAGGGACTTGGGTTACAGCGGGTGATTCAGGCCAGCAGGTGAGTCAGCTACAAAGACCTGGGACCTGTGCAAAATGAGCCATAGAAAGAAAGACTGGAGACTCTGGGTCCAGTAGAGGGTGAGTTTGGAAAGTGATGTGTTATTTATGGGAGACTTTCATTTGGTGATGGGAAAAGAATGACAAATATGTAACACAGTATTTCGGTAACTATAAATAACATGCAAATACCTTTCATAATGAAAACCTTATGTACTGGCAGGCTTTTAAAATAGCAAAGGGCAAGGAGGAAATGACATGTGTTTTAACCATACTACACACTATGTACCTTTCACTTGTCTTTGCCCTTCCTTTCACTTTCCTTCTTGGGAAGGTTTTTCACTTCATAACTGGGGAAAATGAGGCTAAGAGAGGTTAAGGAAATTGACCAAGGTCCCACGGTGGAACTCAGTTTGAAAGTCCATCTGTCTGGCTCCAAAATCCTCCCTCTTTCCAGAATCAAGCATGAGCCTGCGTAGAAGCAGAAGCTGGACTATGTGACCTTTCTAGATTCTTCCCTGTTGACAGGACTTCTACAATTGGCTTATTTCCTGCAGGTGCTGTAAGTCTTTCAGGATAATGAGATCTTTTGGGTGTATTGTGAGCAATAAGTCAGCATAGAAGATTTAGAGTAGAGAGAACAATACTGAACGTATAATTCAGGCTTTGCCATCACCTAGCTGTGTGGCTTTGGATAAGTCTTTTCCCTTTCTGGGCTCCACTGTGCACATCTGAAAGATACTGAGTTGGGTTAGATGCTCAGGAAGCCTCAGGTGAGCTCTGACATCCCTGTCTCACCGAGGCCAGAGTTGACTCTGGTGATCTGAAGATGTATCCCAAGAAAGCTCACATCGGCACCTTCCCCCAGCCTGGCTCACCACTCTGTCCTCTCGCCACAAGGACCACAAGACTGGCGCTGTGCACCCCAACCTGTACTGACCTGCACCTCCCGTGTCAGGGCCAGCTCCAGCAGCTGGCCGAAGTGCTGGCCCAGCGTGCTCAGGGTCTCACTCACACAGGCCTTCATCGACTTCAGGACATGTTCGTTCTCCACCTGGAGGCACCTGGGGAGAAGAAACCATAGGTGGGCTCAGGGAAGGGGCATGTGTTTGTCCCAGAACCATTGCTTGGGCCAGATACAGACCTGTTCTGGGTCTGTTATGTGGAAAGAAGGGACTAGGGGAAGAAGCAGAGAGGGAATGGTCTTCAGCTGGCTCATCGCCTAGTCCCTGAGGCTGCAGAGAGGTACTGGCTGGAGATGGAGATTCATGGCCTCTGTCACTAGAGAGTAAGGTCAGGAAAAGTGCCAGAACCATACCCCCGGGCTTCTCCTTCAGATACTTGGCCATCATTGCAGCCCAAGTTAATGTTCTCAGTGGTTCAGGATGGGAATGCAGGGGTGGGAAGCTGTGAGGTGGGAGCTGGAGTGTCAGGAACAGCCAGTACTCACGCTGAAGATGTGAGGCAAGGCCTGTGGCCCTTTACAAACTGTCTTCCCGCCATGTGCAGGAAGCAGGCTGGGGATGTTCTTCCCACCGGAAGAATATGGAAAATCAGTTTCAAGTTCATCCCTGTGGTCTGCAAATGTTCCATCCAGGAAGGCCAAAGACTCCACGGAGTCCCCAGAGGTGCCAAGACCCAGGTCTGTCCTCTAGCACAGGACTGGTGAGGGTGAGCCAAAGTACACAAATACACTCAGGAGTGTGTACGTGTCAAGTTGAGTGCATGGGCATACATCTGAGTGTGAATGTATGCATGTTTATGTGTGCCAAATGCAGAGAAGAGGGTGTAAGTGTATTTCTGTGTGGAGTGAGTGTGTGTTTACATATCCGTGTATGAGCACGCGAGTGTCTGCAGACATCTGTGTGTGTAAGGATGTGAGTGTCAGCTTTCACCTTGCCTTGACTCTGGCCTTGACTCTGGGGACCACAGCGGTTTTCTGAGGCTGTGAGAACCTGTTCCCTGTTACCAGCTCCCTGAATATCCTCTTTTCTTCCCATGCACACGCCTTTCCTCTGCATTTGGTCTCACCCCGAGGGCCTAAAAATGGGGCAGAAAATCTCAAAGGAATTTTTGGAGGTTTTTTTAAAGGAGTGAATTAAAGGAAACTCCTGGCCCACCCCGAGGCCTCCCTGTTCTCACTCCCCATCCTTCCCAGTCACAGGACGAGGGGCCAGCCCTGGGACCCGGAGTCCAGATTTACCTCTCTGTGATTGCAGAGAGCTCTGAACATTTCTCCATTAGCAGCTTCTCAACCTGTAGGAAAATAGATCAGTGCTATTTAGTTCAATAAGCATCAGCTGAGGCCTCAGTGTGCTGCTGCGCTGGGCACACTGAGGCCTAAAAGTGGAGAATCAAATAATCCAACTCGGGGAGCAGGAATTAACCTTTAACACTGTGATACAGGTGGCACAAGAGATCAGCTGCTTCGGGAGCACAAGGAAATAAAACTGAGCAATGAGGTATGAGAGGGCATCTGGGAAGCACTAAGAAGGAAGGTTCAGTCTGCCGTTAAAGTTGGTATGCACAATCATCGTGCAGCCTCTCACAGTGGTGGTACGTCCCTCAGAGGCTGGGCAGGTTAAATGAGATACCTGTAAAAAGCGTTTAGCTTTAGCACAATGCCTAACATGTGGCAGACACTCAGTAAATGTCCTTACTGTCCTTGTTTTTTGTTTTTTTGTTTTCCCTGCTGGGTTGGAAAAGGGGGAAAGCTGAAGGCCGGGAAAAGTTCGAACTCCACACATTCCCACTGGAATGCATCCTCTTACCCAGTGCCCACTCAGCCCCACCCCTGGGCAGCTGACCTGGCCCATTTCCTGCGAGGGGCTTCTGCTGGCCGCGCTGTACTCGCTGACCATGGAGCGGGCGTGGCAAGTCAGCCGCACGCTCATGCTGTGCACACGGGCCCAGCGGTCCTGGGCCAGCTTCTGCCCGATCCTGCGCAGCTCGGTGCTGATGACCCAGCCTCGCTTGAGCAGCAGCTGCAGAGGGTCTCCAGGGCCGGGTCCTCCCGCCAGGATGAGATCACTCTGTGTGTCCTCCTCCAGGCTGATGGGCTTTGCCTGCAGGACGCACATGCACTCACACTCGGTCATGAGCTTCAAGTCTTCCATCCAGCGCTGGACCGAGTCCACCTGCAGCAGGTGCAGCCTGCAGCGGGGAACAGCACAGAATGACTACAGACATGCCAGCCCTTGCAGAGGTCTTAAGCCCATTCCTTTGAATGTGTACTACGCATCTGTATGATCCCAGACCATCAGATATTTCACTAAGTTTCTACTGTATGATTGGTTCCTTCCATTCACAAACCTTAAACTCAGCTCTCTGAAAGTCCATCTAACAGATAATAAGTCTGAGGCACCAAGTTCAGGGAGCAGGTGTCCAGACTAATAAACAACTGGTAACAAGATCTGACAGAGTAGTCAATGACCTTTACAATAAGGGGGAAATAGAAGTAACCTAAACATAAAGTAATAGTTAAGTGAGCTAAGGGACAGCTACATGGTTATATAGTATTCATTTATTTTAAATAATGCTCTCCAGGAAGTTTATAGAAAAGGAAATTTGTACTAAGTAGAGAAAGTAGTATATAAAAATGTAAATGTAAACAAAAACTATGCCAATAATGCTAAAAAGCCATATCTAGGGAAAGGACTTAAAAGGAACACTTAAAATGCTGCAGATTTTTATGGGTGATGAAAATAAAGCCCTTTTCATTTCTTCAATCGCTTCCTAATTTCCAAATTTTTTATAGGGAGCATACGTACCACTGTTATAATGGAACAAAATTAACTCTTGGTACATAGCACAAGAACATAGATTAGATTCTAAGATCATAAATAAAATCCACTCTGGGGATGTTGGCTCAGGGAGCTTCAAACCAGAAGACAACTAGCCCGCCTTCCTGGTGAGTGGTGCACAACTGGTGCAGACTCCAGGAAGAGAATCATCCGTGCTGCCTAAGAACCCACCATATTGGGTCAGGGAGGTTCCAAGCAGAAGACAGCTAGCCTGCCTTCCTGGTGAGTGGCGCGAGTGGTGTGGACTCCAAGAAGACAAAGATCTGTGCCTCTTGTTCGCCTACCAGCGCACGGGCTAAGAATCAAGGACTCAGCCCCACCTCCAGTCAGCAACCTGCTGGTTCGGAGGACCAGCTAAGTTGATAGCAACTAAGGTACATAAAGCAACTAAATGCTTGTATTGTTTGGTTGATTTTGCAGGCCTGGGGCTGGCAGTCTCAGCAACTCTGGGAAAGATGACAGTATGCAATGTGGCAAATATGGGGGATTCCCTTCTATCTTGTCTTTGAGGCCCAATGTTGTTCCCATTGTTTTGCTTTATTCTGATTTTTTTTTTTGCTTTATTTCATATTCTGTTTTGATTGGTTTTATTCTGTTTTCTTTTTGGTTTGATTTTACTATACCTGATGGAATGGTCAACAATTGTGAAGATAACAGGATATACTATAGTAGCTATTGTTTTCCTAGCATCTTACTTTGAAATTCTGTACCAGTTCTACTGCTTTGTTTTGATTAACTTTGTTCTGTTATGTTTTGTTGGATTTTAATATCTTTAAAATAAAAAAAAATTCACTCTGGAATTCACTTAGTCAAATAAGTCAGTAATATCAGATAATTAATGCGGCATTGAACACTTGGTGAGTGCCATATATTTAACATCATATAAGTTCCAGGCACAGTGGGGAAAGTGAAAAAAAAAAGACATCAAGCCTCCACTCTCCAGGAGCTTTCAGCCTGCACAAGGAAGCGAGACCAGTAAATGAGAAAGCAAAAGATAATGATAGATTTCACCATTATTCCATGACAAGAGAAGACATATATACAGGCAACACTGAGGCTGAATTCAAAGTCCTCTGTCTTCAACTTTAGGTGTCTTCTGATTAGTCTTTCTGTGCCTGACCTGCCTCAAGCCATTCTCCACCTGACACTCATTCATTCATTCATTCTACAAATATGCATTTGTTGCCCACAGTATGCCAGGTAATGTTCTCAGACCTGAGCTATTGCAACAAACACTTTCCTTATGAGAGTTACACTCAAGTGCAAGGATAGTTGATTAAAGAAGCAATGAATGTGCTGAAGATAGGATGCAATGGATATGTTGTTAGGAAGGAAAACAGAAAATAAGTCTGGGGAGGGCTTAGACTGAAAGAGGGGCTGGGTATTGGTGGTTAAAATGAGTGGATCAGAGAAAGTTCATTTGACAAAGGGACATTTGGGCAAAGAGTTGGAGATGAGGGAGGGAGCCATGTGAAAATCCAGGGGCAAATTGTTACGGGGAAAGAGAAAAGCAAGTGCAAAGGGGCAGATTACCCTCAGGATATGTGAAGAATAATGAGAAGGTTGGAGGAGCTGGAGAAGTGTCCAAAAGAATGAGAGATGAGGTGAGAGTGATGGAGATGGGTATGGGGCACACTCTATAGAGCTGTACAAGGAAAGGTGAAGACTTGGCTTTTCTTGAGTTCATACAACAAACAAAAGGAAGTGATGGAGCCAACCCAAGGGAGCAAAGGTATCAAGCAGGATTGGAACGATAAAGTCATACTCCAGTTATCAAGGTTAAGATTGACTTCAGGCTGATGAATATTTAAGGAGAAGGAGCAGGCCTTCTGGAAAGATGCAGCCGTTTGACTGGAACACTGCTCTATAGCTTTTAACCACAACACTTATCATGTTTAACCATGGAATCTGACCTTGTGATTTCTTATAGAAAATTGCCATTCAAGCTATTAAAAATAAAATATCACCAATGATCTTTCTCTTCATGAAAATAGCTATTATATTTTTTTTTAAGTTTGAACATGGTGGTTTAGATATAAAATGTCCTCCCAAATGCTCATATGTTTGGACATTGATTAGGTCATCAAAGTTCTGCGATCCTCAGTGGGTTCATCTACTCCTGAGTTCAGTAAATAGTTTGCTGCTAGGAGGTGGAGCTTGATGAGGGTGGATCAGTGGAGTAACCCAGAAGGATCTATCTTCCTCCTTGGCTACTCCTTTCACTCTGCTTCCTGACTGGCATGAGTTGAGCACCTTTTCCTCCACCATGCCAAGTAATGCTCTCACATCTGAGCCAGGTGCCCCTCTGCTGTGTTATTTCTGCCCCAGAGCCAGCAATGGTCTGAAACCATGAGCCAAAATAAACCTTTCCTCTTTTAAATTGTGAGTGTTAATATTGTATCCAGTAGCAGGAAAGTGACTAAGACAATGTACATATAGGCATGCATCAGGGTGGGAATGGGTTCACCTGAAATATGAAATCACAGTGCTCTGCTTCCCATTCTGTATTATAAACTCTCTTAGCTTTACATACATGGGACTTTAGCATGTATACCATTTGACTGTAGGCATTCCTAGTCTTCTGCACCTTATTATCACACCCTTATCTTTGCCTTCTCTCTTGGCCAACTCAAGGTAACCTAGTATGTATCACTTCATATTCTTTTTGCATTCATACATTCCTACACAACTAACGGTACATACATTTTTAGGGTTTCCTGACCCATTGCTTGTTTCATAAATATAATCACAATATACACATCTTATTTTGTATTTTGGTTTTCATACTTGGTATGAAAATCATCCCAAGTTATATGGCAGACTCCTAAAGTGTTTTTTCAAAGTCAGAAATGTCTGAATAGTATTGTTACCACAATTTATTAAACTATTTTCCCATTGTTGGGTACTCACTTGGTTTCCAGTTCTTCATCACTATAAATAATGCAGTAATGAACATCTTCATACCAGTGTCTTATATCTTAGTTCTATGGTGTACCTTCCTGGGAGTAGATTGTATTCAATGGACGCTGCCATATCGTCTTCCAAAAGCAATGATGCTTCACATTCCCCCAACACTGTATAAGAACTTTCCACACTGATCTTAAAATATGTTACTCCCCTGCTTAAATTCTTCAGTGTCTCCCAGGGCACTGCCCCCTGGTACGTAAAAACCCCAAAGAATAGGATAGGAGACTTCCACAGTCTGCCCCCAGCTTCCCTTTTCACATAGCTCCTTTTTGCATATTCTCCCAACTCTCAGCATTCTGCCATAAACACACACTCTACACATGTGCTCTACCTCCTTACTTGCCAGACACACCACTTTCTTTCACAACCCCCTGTATCCTCATGCATACCATTCATTCCTCCTTTCCTTCTTACCTACCTTACATGCTCTTATTGACCCCATAATACCTATTTGTGAATGTGTTACCTCTTCTGAAAAGCCCCAAGCAGAGCTCGCTGGCCACTGCCTGGGGTCCCAGAATCCTCCACCAGAGCACCGATGATGTTATCTGTCATTGATTCTTGCCTAAATTCTCTGAAGTCCTGTGGAGGACAGTCTTTTTTACTGGTTTATTGGCAGTACTCAAGTATGTATTAATAGCTCACTTAATGCATGTCAGTAAACCAGTGGGCAAGTGTCTGTCGTGTATTGCTCTACCTAACAGAAGATTCCCTAAGCCTGCACCCCCACAGGCTACCCAGAGAGCACCCCAAGACTGATATGATAAGGACGGGGGTACAGAGATGGAAAAACATGATCACTGAGCCCTAGAGACACCTGGGAGACACACTGGGGCTTAAGAGGCAACAAATGATCCAGTCAGTCAGTGACTCATTCACTCCATAAACACATTGCAGTAGACATCTGTTGCTTTGTCTTCCAGCATCTCTTCCTCCCTTTTTGTCAGTAGTAGAGACAACTTCCTGAGGCAGCTGCCTGCCATCAGCTTCTCCCTTCTCTTTGAAAGGCCCCTCCTCCCAAGCAAGGGCTGACCCCCAGGGGCCAGGTCTGGGAAAGGTAAACACACCCCTGGCCACAGGTATAGGCAGATCCAGGGATGATCTCCTAACTAAGTTGCATGAATCCAATTCCCTCTCCAAACTGTAACACTTAGAATCAAGAGTTGAGTCACAGAGACTGGTGCTGGTATCCATGGGTCACGTTAACGATGGCAGCTTTTTAGTTGTTCCAGGGGAAACTTCAAGATCATTTGGAAAGTGGGGATACAAGCCCAAGTGTTAATTTATCTTGCTTATAAATAAATGAACCTTTTCTAAAATACAAACACACAAGTGATCAGGCAGAGTTTCTGCTCCTTACAGTAAAGATCTTGAGGAAACTCAAGGGTGGGAGCTGTCCCTTCCAGCTAGAGCTCAAGAAAAGACACTTGGAGGAGGTGACTGTGGAGCAGAGTACAGTTTAGACACATCAAGATAATGGAAGCATATTCCTGTGTGAAGTAGTCAAAGAGACAAAGAGAAAGTCCCCTAGACTAGAGTTTAACATTCCACAAGAAAGGGAAGTGTAAGAAGGAAAGACAGATAGGTGAACCAGGGTCCTGACCTTGAGAAGCACTGGATGTCAGGATAGGGACAAAGCATTTACTCTCAAATCCCTGGGAAGCTGTTGAAAGGTGACAGAGCAGCACAACAGAGGTGGGAACTGGTGGTGTTGAAAGATGGCTAAATCACAGCACCTGGGACTAGCACTTGACACAAAGAAAACTTGTGTTCTGGAGCAAGAGCTCTAGAATCTTCTGAATGAAGACTCTCATATCTAGTAAGACATTTGAGATTTCTGTGACTGTGACAAAACACCTGAGATAACAACTCATGAGGAAGAAAGATTTATTCTGGCTCATGGTTTCAGACACTGCAGTCCATGCTTGCTTGGCCTCATTGCTTTTAGGCTGGTGACAAGGATCATGGCAAAGATGCAAGAAAAAACTTGTTCACCTTACAGTGGCCCAGAACAAAGGGAGGTGGGAAGACCAGGGTCCTGAAATCCCCTTCAAAGACATGCCCTCAGTGATCTCACTTCCTTCCACTAGGTTCCGCCTCCTAAAGGTTCCACCATCTGACAACAGCACCACCACCACCTAGGAACCAACCCTTTCACACATGAGGCTTTGAGGACAATTAAGATCCAAACTGTAACACGGGTAAGGACCACCCCAACCCAGCAACCAGGGAAAGACAGAAAAAGGAGAAAAACAGAGTCAGATCTATGAAATGCCTTAGACCTGGGAGCACCCTGGGAAACCTGCTTACATCCTACACTCATAGATTTCTCAAACCTCGGACCTTCAACATACACCAGAGACACACTCAGCTCTTGCTCTTTAAAATATTTAACAATTAGAAACAAAATGAGATTTCAGAATCTGTAGTAATTAAAATCCTAATAGATTCACCTGTCTTTGAGTATTGAGAAGGAAAAAGACAAAACTATTGATTTCTTCATGAGTGTCTGTGTTTGCAGATATAAATTCACCTGGATTTCCACCTATCTGTAACCTGGATGTCTGTATCTGTGTATCGAGTAACAGATTTATTTCCCTACCTTTTCAAATACTCGGGTGAGTGTACGTTTTCATAGGTCTTACATCATACCAACTGATGATTAAAAATGGAAGGGGTGGGACTTGAGCAGGCACTGCCCTTAGTGACTCATTTTCAAAGAGAAAACTACAGAAAGAGGAAATGGAAAGTAACTACAGTGGAGACCTCTGGTAGATGTCACCTTAACCAAATGATCATGATCAACTTTACCAATGATAAGTCATATTGACTGCACTGATACGATATGACATGATATCACATGGACACTTCACTCCTATGGCATTCTTTCCAAAAAGCAGATAGCCTGAAACTCATAACAAGAAAACATCAGACAAATCCAAACTGAGAGATTTGCACAAAATAACCTGACTTGTCCACGTCATCAGAAACAAGAGAAGAGAGAGAAACTATCACAGATCAGAAGAGATGAAGGAGATGTGATAGCTACATATGATGTGATATCTTGGGTGCAATCCTGAAACAGAAAAGGGACATTTACGGGAAAACTAGTGAGTTCTGAACAATGTCTAGGGTCTAGTTCATAGTAATGAACCAGCACTAGCTCCTTATTATGAAAAAGATGGTGAGAAACACTAAAAATCAGGGAAATAGAGTGTAGACTTCTATGTTTGCAACTTTCTGTAAGTCTAAAACTATTCTAAAATATGAAAGTTTATTTTTTTTTCACTGAGGTTTAGGGTGGGAGGGTTCCAGATGACATTTTCCCCATCCCCCAAGAAGAATTTTACTTCCTGTGCTTATTCTCCAGCCAAAAGTACCATCTGGGACCATACAGTCTCTCTAGCTTTGTGTAATGAGTCTCTCAGGAGGAAGTCCTAGAGAAGTCTCTCAGGAGGAAGCACCAATGGATGGGGATGGGGTAGAACTTGACTAAAGAACTAGAGTGGAGACTTCTTCAGAGAGCCTGACAGTGGAAGGAAAGGAGTTCCTTACTGGACCAGGTGATAGATGTATTTCTCTCAGGAGAAAGGAGAAAAGGAGCAATAGCTTTGTCATTCAGTCTGATCCCTAATATCTGCCCCCAGACCCACCAATGGTTGATTCCAAATCTGTCCTCCTGAGCTTGGGCCTTCTGTCTGGGGTTTTTCCCTCTGGCTGGTTCCTGCTGCCCTTGTTCATTACTGGAATAGATAAATCTGGGGCCAGCACTTCCTGGGGATGGCAGGTGATCTGCTGTCCAAGGACATAAAGGCTATGAGCATATGAGGAACTCATCCGAGCACAAGCCAACAAGACTTGCACCTGGTGTGTAGTGGTAGAAAGAACTGTCTAGGTCTTTCATAATCTATGTGGCCTTAGGCAGGTTCCTGTCCTTTATTTCTTTTTCAGAAATTCTTTTTGAAATTTAATGTACATATATAAAAGTGAAAAAAATCACAATATCAAGCAGCAGCTTGATAATTTTCATAAGATCAAGATATTCATGTACCCCAGGTAAAGAAACAGAATCAACACCAGGCTGCTAGAAAACTCCTGCGTGCGCCTTTCTGGTCACTCCCCAACCAAGATAACCAGAATCCAGATTTTTAACAAAATAAATTGGTCTTTTGAGTAAATTTCTTAAACACTTTAGGATTCAATATCATCATCTATAAAATTGAGGTAATAGAAAATTCTACACAGGGTTAAAGGACCAATGAAATTAAATGGCAAATGTGAGAGATCTACAACACCTGAGATGTTGAAAACTGTTAGCGTTGTTTGCTGATCTTCCTCATTCATAACACTTTAACACCTACAACACTAACTAGGACAATACCTAGCTTTATTGAACACATTCCATGTGTTACCCACATGCTAAGTGCTTACCATGAATTATCTCACTTATTCCTCAGGTCAACTAAGTTAGGTATTATTAGAATCCCCATTTTACAGATGAAAAGACTAGGATATAGAGAAGTGGAATCACTCCAATAAGACATAGTAGCAGTAAGTTCAAAATCTTGATCTGTCCAACTCCAGAGCCTGCTCTTAACCTCTGTATGCTTTGTCACTTCTCATCCTATTCACCTCTATCAAAAAGAAGGGAGCAGTGAAGAGGATGGAGCAGCCTTAACATAGGGAGCTGGGGAAGGTCATTTTCCCAAGCAAGAAATTCAATGACTGCCATGAGCAACAGGAGGACAGGGAATCTATGAGCCACCAGCTCTCCCTAAAGCTCTGGGGAGGAGGAGAGCCAGGGATGTAATTGCTAAACCTTCTCTAGGCTATCCAGTTGCAGGAGTTGCTTCCTAAGGTGACAGCATCAGCAATGAGGAGGACAAGGCACAGTGAGAAAAGCAGATCTAGCTACCTTTAAGAATGAGCTTAAAGCATCTTTTTATTTTTAGAGACTGTTTATAAAGATATCTCTCATTTTCCCTAAGTGGTAGAAGAACATGCTGAGAGGAAGAAACAAAGCAGACTACTAAACTCAGAGTCCCTACCTCCTCCCAGCCCCACTCAGTGACTGGTCCTCAGACTTCATCAAGCAAGCACATCTCACTTACGTTTGGAACCAACCCTGGCCAGGAAGACAGTACACTGGAAATTCTGGCCCATCTCCTGGTAAAGGGCAAAATGTGTTGGCTGCTCAAGAACCCCCAACCCAGCGTAACATCTCCCAGAATGCCTTGCAGTGAAACTACTGTACCTAAATTACAGCTAAACCACTGGGCTAGTGACACAGTTGTGTTTCACTTAAATAACATAGAACTAGATCTTTTGCACTTTTCCAAAGTAATGGAGAAAGGAAAGATAGAGAAGAGTCACTAGTAATCATAAAGAGTATTTGTTAAATCCTTACAGTGCCCAAAGGGCTGAGCACTTACCATGCATTCTATTATTTTTATGACATCCTGACTAGTACACACTCTCACCGTACTTGTTTTATAGACAAAAACATGGAGACACACCGTTAGAGTCCAGAGACTGTGCCTCCTGACCCCACTGAGAAATTTCTTACCTGTATGTCTCCTTCACTAGATGTTGAGATAGCCTCAAAAATAAACAACATTTGGTTCATCTTAGGGTCATCAGCACTGAGCATAGGACCCGACACATACTAGGTATCAAAAAATACATAAATGAATCAAGCAAGCCAGAGACTGCTTGGGAGACATGGATTATGAGTCTTGCTAAGCCATATGAAAGCATGTTCTAGACTGGCAGGGATAAAGAATAAATGAGATCTCTGACCTTTGGTAAAAAATTTAAGAGTTGGGCAAGTCACTAGATTCTACAAAAAAATGTAATGATAAAGATTCTGATTTTAAATAGAAATAAAGTAGACAAAGATTACATGTCTATAGGTATACATATATAAATGTATGTACGTATGTGTCCACAAGATAGATAACTATACTACCAAGATCTGTTAGTTTATCAAAAAGAACAGTTTGGGCTGTCATTGTTTGATTGATCATTTTTTATGCCTACATCTTGTAACCTGAACAACTACGTCTAAGATAACATTATGCAATATGTTAGCTAGTGTTAATTTCCTATTTTTATTGAAATTTTGTATCATTTCTATCCTTTTTTCTGTTTTGCTTTTTTTAAAAAAAAAAAGAGATAAGAAGTAAAGTAGACAACAGTAAAACCACAGAAACCTTTTATACAAGACATTTTATAAATGCTCCTGATCTGATAAGGTAGATTTTCACCCTTAGCAAACATTGTCTTGAGTCTGTGAGTCTGGCCTCAACTTTCAGGCAAATGATGCTTCAGTGAGGTGCAGATGTATACACCCAAGCCCTTGAGAAGTGCTGCTGGAGAGAGATCTGAACTCCCAGGGGAAGTGACTGTCCTCACATGACACCAGGAACAAGCACACAATATTCTCAACCAGTTCATCAAGGTTTAAAATAGTACTGTCTTGGTTACTTTTCTCTTGCTACTGGGACAAAATACGCAACACCCAAAATTAAGAAAGGAAAGGTTTATTTAGCTCACAGCTTGTGTAGCTTTCAGTCCATAATCAGCTGGCTCCAAAGCAGGGTGGCATGGCAGAGGGGCAATTCTTTAAGGTGACAGAAGATAGTAAAAGCAGCAAGAGTAAAAGAGGGGAAGAGCAAGCCTCTTTTTCCTGCCTTACGTTGTAAATAGGCCATGTCCCTCAGTGGGTGTAGCGCTCACACCATCTCCATGCCCTTGGCTTGCACAGGATGAAGATATTTACAAAGTAAGGTCCCCAGCCCCCTGCTGCCTCAGTTAAGCTTCTCACCTTCTCAAATTGACACAATGAACAACATCCTAGAGCAGCAAGGGCTTGCCTTCTACACCCCGGGATGTAGAACTGCTGAGTTCTTTAGTTAAGCTTCTGGATTTCTCAGGTTGACACAATGTATCAACTATAGCAAGTATCTTCCAAGCAATCCCTAGTCAACTGCCTCAGTGAAATGCTGCCAATGCTGACTATGTGTCTTGGGAAACTCATAGGTTAAAAAAGACAGAGATACTCACATAAATCTCAGCTTCCCTTTTTTCCAATCATGATTGATCATCAAACCCCCTCAAGTATTTCCAAGGATGCCCAGAGTACATCCCCAACTAAACTAGGTCAGTTAATCCCAAGATGGAACTGGAAGATTCTGCCATCCTGTCTGTCTTCCTTCCTTCTTGCACTAATAGCCTTCCCACGTGGCTGCCTTCCCTTCTGGTTCATGTCATGTTTTCCAGAGGCCACTAAGATCTCAGTTACCCCTTCTCTGAATTCAGCTTCTTCTAGGTACCATCACACCAGCTCCTCATCAGACACATCTCTTGGTCTTTTTGGTACCACCGCTTCCACCAGAGCGTGAACACTGGAGCTGAATTCCTGGATTCCTAGCTCTCCCACATGCTAACTGGATATGAGAAATTTACATAAACTCTTCTGTGTGTTCCAGTTCCTCACTGGCAATCGGAGAGAAATAATAGGAACTCACTAGGCTTGTTGAAATTAAGTGAAGTGATATATGTGTGTGTGTAATGTACGTGTCATGTGCATTATAACTTACATAATGTATTATATACATTATATAATGGATATGTCATATATAATATATTGTACTATGTTTATCATATATGTGTGTCTTATATGTATATGTGCACATAAATATATTTATCTTATATGTGTGTATATACAAAATGCCTAACAGGCAGTAATATATGGTAGTTATTATTAGAGCTGTGTCATCAGAACTTTGTTACTTAAAAGTGAGCAAAAGGAGAAAGTTCTGGGAAGATGGCAGTGGTGGTAGCATAGTTTATCCATCTCTCCAAATCTCCACATTAAAATTGTGAGAGGAACTGCCTAACAAACTTCCCCATGGTAAATAAGCACAACAAAACCAGGCAATAAGGTGTCCCCACAAACTTCACAATGCAACAAACCTCTAACAGCTGGGGTCAAACTTCCAACAGCTGTGAGAGTGGCGGGTACCATCTTATGATATGAAAAAGGAAGTGATAAGGTGGCACCTGATGGACAGAGATGAAAGAACAATGTTCAAATGGTACCTGGAAAGCACAGCTTGGCAAGTTGAGAAACACAGCTGAAACCAGAGGGAGAGTTCCCTCTTCACTATCAGATGGGTACCAGTACCTACTATCAACTTTTACAAGGAATCTCCTCCATAGCAAGAAAGAAGCTTCTAGAAGTGAAATCAGAATTGAGTGAGACATCATTCTTTATGGCTGAGTAGTATTCCATTATATAAAATTTCCACTAAGTGGATGCAACTAGAAACCATACTCATAAGCAAAATTAATCAGACTTGCACGTGTAAACACAGATTGTCTCACTAGTGTAAAAAGCTGAAAGAGTAAATAAGATCCAAAAGTTACAATTGATACAGTAAAAGGGAAAGAAACTGCTCAAAGGGAAATTTTTTTGTTTGGTCAGTCTTATATGCCTGTATCTGGTAGCCTGAGAAATTACTTTGACATTAACAATACGCAATGTAGCAACCACTGTTAAATTCCTATCATCTTGTTTTGAAATCCAATATTGCCATTGTCTTTTGTCATGGTTATTGTCGCTATTCTGCTTTTGTTGCTGTTTTTGAATTGCTTGTTTGCTTCTTGATTTTTCTGGGGTTTTTTTCTTTTAAAATAAAGTAAAAAAAGAACTAGGTGAGACAGGAAAAACAGAGGCAAAGGAAAAAAAATTCAGAAATTCACATCAGTATAAGGCAAGGAACCTACAGAAGGTTGCCATATTTTTTTAACTTGATGAAAGAAAGGGAGGGAGGGAAGGAGCGAGGGATTCCGTGTAAAAATGAGCAACACAATTACTTAAACTGTCATCCATTACATGGTTATTTAAAGAGTATATATATTTCTACAAGGAGAAAATGCTAAGAAAATGAACTCACACAACAGATGAAAACTATCGCTTACTATTTGAACGTAAGCTTAAATTTTTAAGAAAATGATATATGAAAGCAAAACATAAATTCTTAGAAACATGTCCTAACTCAGTAGTGAATTAGACATTAAAGGAGAAAAATCATTTTAGAAAAAAAATTCAAACAATAAAAAAATGCACAAGATAATGTCTTAAGAAAGTAAAAAGCAAAATTCAGGAAAATTTTTAAATGAAAATAAAAGTTAGGGCCTAAAAAATACAATATGCACACAATACAAGTTTCTGAAGAAAAGACCCAAAGCATGGGAACAATAAATTCTGAAACTTATAAACTGGAAAAACTTTCCAGGTTGAGGGCAGTTTAAAACTGCAAACTGAACAAGCATATTACATTCACAGAAACAAAGATATTCTAGACATATTGTAAGATTTTTTCATAAGTGAAGAAAACAAAAAAGAAGAAAGAAAGTGTGGAAGAAAAGGATGGATAGAAGAAACAACAAAAAAGAAAGAGAGGGAGCAACAAAAAAAGGGAGATAAGAGCATGCTACTGATAAAGGACAAAAAATTATACTACGATTGTAATTTTCTGACAGGAACACTTCGTACCAAAATAAAGTTGAGTCACATATTTAAAATGCTCAAGGAAATAAAGTGCGAACCAAGGATTTTATATTCACCCCAAAAGACAGAAGCATAGAATGCGAAAAGGAACCCTGAACTCTGGTGGCAGCAGTGGTGTTAGACAACAGTTCTTCAGAAACAATAAAGAGGATGACATCAACAGGACTTTGATCTGATTCCACACAGATTGTCAATTAGAGGGGACAGGCAAAGAGGAGGCCCCGATTTTTGACTGAATGAATAGGAAGAAACAGGTTCACATGAGGGTGATGGGTTCCCACTGAGACATGGGGAGTCTACCCGACGTGCTGTCTCTGCTTTTCGAAGTGTCTGGTCTCTCTCACTGTGCTGCCCTCCATAGAACACTCCAAAAAATCCCAGACACTTCTCACATTCATGCAGAGTGTGTGCCTCATACCCTCACAAGACTCTCTATATGAACTCATTTATTCAACAAATATTTCCTTACAAATATTTATTTACAAATATTGCCTACTGGGGTACAATAGTGAATGAAAGAAACCAACATCCCTGCCATTGTAGACAGCACACAATAGCAGGGGAAACAGATAATAATAATAAGTATGATAAATTTAAAGCTTGCATAATTGTTGAAAACAGCTCATTTTTTATTAAAAGCAGAGGTAGAATAAGGGGAAGCAAGATTCTTTATATGAGAAGCAGAGGCATAATTATCATTTTAAATAAATAGGGTAGAGCTAATTGAAAAGGTAGGGTATGAGCAAACACTTCCAGGAGATAAAAGAATTAATCATACGGGTACTGAGCACTCCAGGCAGGGAAAAGAACCAGCTCAAAGGTCCTGGCAGGAAGGGCGCCAGGCTTGATGAAGAGACAGTATAGTGACAAATGTGGCTAAGTAGAGTGAGAAGGGAAAGATGAGTAGGCATGAGCTCAGAGAAGGGGTCATGCCAGATCTTGTGTGGCCTTTGAAGCCACTGTATGCCCCTTGGGCTTCCTTCTCAGTAAACAGAATACTTCCCAAGTCCTTTAAGGAATTTTGTCACAGATGTCAGCTGGATTGACTCAGCCCATGTGCCTCTCTGTAACCCAACCTGGAAGACTCCCTTTCTCAGGGATTTATAAAAACAACACATAGATTAATTTAGAATGACTTAAGCTTTGCTATGCAAGGAACTATACACTGTTTATGAAGCAGTTAATTTAATCATAATTATTTATGCAACAAACTATAAATAATTTATACAGTGGTCAAGGTTTTAACTTCTAACCCCTCTGCTCAAAGGCAATAGTGAAGCCCAAGCCAAGTGTGACTATGGGAAATGTTGCTACTTGATGGTGTTCAAATTTCCCAATGTTTTCATCATGCTGCTGCTGATCTTTTCCTGAATCCTACAGTGAGAAGCATCAGCACAGATCTTTCTTGGCATCAGGGCTTTGTGGGAATGGCAGACAGCTCTCCATCTCTGCATTTTGAGCCATTCCAAGGTCATTGGTTAAATGTAGGTCCTTCATCAATCTATGGTGTTAAACAGCTCACCCTAACCCTGCCTCTTCTGACTTGCTACTGACCCACCTGTGCAATCCAGATACATCAAGAAGGTTTTTCTCTTTCAATCAACTCTGAACAAGACCTCCTTCATCTACTAACTACTCACAAGTAGCCCCTTGTCCCATATGCTCCTGCGTTTTCTCCCATCTCCACTCACTGACCTCTACTTTGAGCTATAGAAATAAAAGAGTTTACAGATTAAAGTCACCCAGAAATCCTCATATTGACTACTTATGCCACCAGCTTCATATTCGGTTCATATGCTCCATATCATTTTATATTAATCAAACTTCTCAGTATAACCTAGAAAGGGAGTGGGTCCTACATTTTGGATAACCCAGGATGCTCAGTTCTAATAACTGGAAGTAATTCATGAAGAGGACATGGATGATAATACTATGGTCACTTTGTCATATTTATTTCTCCAGGATGTAGACTTCTCTCAGTGCATCAGAGGGTTTGAGGGTAGAGAAGAGATTTGACTACTCTAACAAATCTTTTCTTTTAATCTAGCATAGTTCTAAGCATGCTATAAAATCAACTATTTAGTGAGTACCTTTTTCAAACCAGACCCATGTGAAGTGCCTACACATAAGATATCTCACTCATAGTGATAGACATTGTATTTATCATTCCCATTTCACCAAAGGGCTCAAAGAGTTTCCAACACTAGTCAGTGACAGTGCCAAGACTTCAGCACAGGTCTACCTGGATCCAAGGTCTGAGCTCTCCCCAGCCCCTAATCTGTCCAACCCCATCATGGGACTCATTGTTTCTGTTTCAGAAAGCCAAGGAACCAGGTGACAGTTTCCATTCCAATGAGCCAACAGGTACATCTGACAGCTGCCTCCTCTGATGACTCAGAGCCCATCTTGTTAACACTCTTTGGCATTTTAGATGCCCTCTGGTTGAGAGAAGACATTATTAATACTTTCCAGCCTTTCATTAACTCATGGGCCACTTACAGTTTATCTTCTAAAAGGGTATGTGTTTATGCGCATCATCAGTGTGTGGATGAGAGTTAGTGTGATGATGTCATAGCCATCACCTGTGTCCTCCACCCATCCCGTCTCTAGATAATTGTGCACCCTGACACAGGACACATCCTCTCGGAACCTCAGTTCCCTTATCTGCTCACTCCCTGTCATTTCTAGCCATTGTCGCAGCCACAATGAGTTCTTCCAGTACCTCTGCCATGAGTCCCAGTCTCCCCACCTCTTCAGGTGCTGGTGCTTCTTCCCATCTTCTTCCCCACCTTGTCGACTCTTATGCATCCTTAAAGCCATGATCTGAACCTGTCCTCTGAAGAAGTCTCCTCCGGTTCGTGGGCGAGTTCACATCCTGTGTGTCACACATGCCTGCAGCACCTTGCTCTCCACTGTCAGGCACTGGTCTCAGTTATTTAATCCTCAGTTGTCTGCTTCACACACCAGACCACATGTAGAGCCAGACTGTGTCTTTCTTGTCCCCACTGTCCCCCTATGCCACCCCAAGTATTGGACCTGACACACTAAAGATGTTCAGTGTTCACTTATGAAACTAAATTAAATTTTAAAGTCTTTCAAATGGGCTTCACTATGGTCCATCTCTTTGATCTGTGATAGTCAAGGGAAGAAAAATACAAGATCACCATAGAAATATTTATTGAAGAAGGATCTTGTGTCAATTACTATGTGTACTGTTATGCACATATTATTTCACTTAACTCTTGCACTAATCTTAGGATCTCACTTTTACAGATGGAAAATTGAAGCTTAGCAAGGTTAAGTAACCCACCTGAGATCACAGTGGTCATATTTGGCTCTGAACACAGATCTTCAATCTGTAGACCCTTAAATGCTATGGTAAACTACTTTATGAGTGGCTGTGTTTATTCCAATGTCAGGTTTACACTATCAGGTAAAAAATAGAAATGCATTTTCATGCACACAAATTCAGCTATCCCTGTGCTTCTGCTTAGCCTCCCTGGCAGTTACACGGGACTTGGTTATTCACTAAGAAACTAAAAAGGTTTAGCTGTGACTTTCCTGCTCTGTTTTGCTGTCTTTGTTAAGGAGAATGTTTTCATTTCCCAAAGCTGAGCTCGAAGATCTAACGTGTTGATGGAGCTTGTCCTAGGAAAGGCAGGTGACAGAACAGAAGCTGCCACCAGAGGGTTTCAGAGAGCTGGTCACAGCCTCATGTGCAAGGCTCCAAAAACACCATCAGCCTCCAGTCCTGCCACGTGAACCCCTTGCCTCTACCTCACCTCGTTCCTCCCCCACCCTCAGGCTCTGATGCAGATTCTCTCTCTCTCTAGTTATGTACAAACTCTAGGGGCAAAAGATCCTTCACTTTGCACTGCACTGGGAGCTCTGTCCTCCTAAAGGACCCCCAGATACAGAGGACAGAAGAAGCTCCTGTCCCAGGAAGCCCCACGGCCAGGAAATGCTAGGACCAGGCTGGAGTTGGATGTTTTATGTGGGCCCATTCTGCATTAGCCCTGTTCTAGTTTTTCAGCCTACTGAGGTACACAGAAAATTTCACCCAATACTTACCCCAAACATGAAGAAAATACCAACAATCCAACTTGATAATAAATGCAACAGTAGCTAATGTGTTGAATTCCAGCAAGAAGTCAGACAGAGTGCTAAGCCCTCTATATCTCTTTTAATCCTTCCCACAGCCCTGTGAGGGAAGTACTGTTATTACCCCCCTTTATAGATGAGGAGACTCCTGTCCAGAGAAATCACATTGTACACGGTGAAGCCACCATTTAAACTTGGACCTCTAGATTCCAGAGTCTCAGCTTTTAACAACTAAACACCACACACCATCAAGGTGCTGTGAGTTGGATAACTCAGAATCACAGATGATGGTGCTTGACCTCTCCTGGGAATATTTACACAAAGGAAAGGACATTTGCCCTGGTTCTTAGAGGAGAATTGGCCAGGATGCCAAGGGAAAAGAGAATGTGAACATAGAAAGGATGCCATGTAGAAAAGGCTTAGAAACACAAAAACAGTAACATGACAGAAAGTTTTGCTGAACTAAACATCAGGGGCCAGTGTGGCAGTGACCAGGAAGGGATCTGAAGAAACAGACAGGCTAGGTGATCAAAGACCTTAGGAACTTGAATTTAGTCCCGAAAACACTTTGGAGCCATGGAAAGCATTTTCTAACAAAGCAGTGAAAAAACCACCCAGCCAGCCAGTCGACAGAGACCCAGCGCAGGGTTAAATACTCACCCCCCACCGGAGGGCCCATTGGGAGATGAAGGATATAAAACAGAACAGAGAGAAGCCTGCACTGAGGCAATGGCATGGGCTGGGAAGAAGTGAGTGCCCTGTGCGGAGGTGAAGTGAAGAGAGGGCAGAAGCAAAGTTGAGCCCCGGATGTCTGGCCCAGGTAACAGAAACTGCACTCACTGAGGTAGCAAAGCCATCTGGGGAAGAGCTGGGTTTTGCTTGGTTTGGTTTTGGGGTGAGACACTAACGACAAGTGGCACACACAAGACTGTAGCAGAGAAGAGAGTCCATTAAAGAGTCCAGGGAGGAGACCAAGCCTGGAGAACCACACACACACACACACACACACACACACACACACAGCCCCCCTTCGAGCCTGCGCATCCCCACCCTCGGTCATTGTGCCGCCACATAATGAGCTGCTCTTCTCAATTCTGGAGTCTGGGGACTGCAGCTCATTAAGGTTTGGACTATGTTAGCAGGGAGCATCCCATAATTGCATAGCTCGCCTGACTCTCTGTCATTAGCTCTCTGAGCTCCACCTCTCCTATTTGATTTGCTGACTGACCCCCAACATAAAAAGTCTGGTTAAACAAGGCAGCTGCGGCTGTGCTGTGATGGCTCCTGCTGTTGCCGCACTACCCAACTCCAACCGTCCTCAGCCATGAACTTGGAGCTGCCACCTCACTTCGCGTGAAATCTTCCCTCTGCACGCAGACAACTGCTCTTATTACTCACAGAGGATAACTGAAAATCAAGGTCAAGGCAGATGGATGGCAATGAGTCACATTCCTTCATGTGGAAAACCACCAGTCAAGACCCTGTGGTGCCTCTGGCCAAGGAGCCAGAAGGGCAGGAGCCAGGGCTGGGGTTCTGTTTCCTTGGTCTCCATGGTGAACCAGAATCTGAACCTGATGCCATGAAGATCACCCGTGTGCCCAGGGAGCAGGAGGGCATTTCAGGCAGCAAAGGGCCTCCCAGGAGTCCGGCCCGGGTCCAGGCAGAAGACACTACCCACTCCCCAAGCCACCCCACTCATTGCTTTCTAATGGAGGCCGTCATGGACATCTGGAATGCAGTGACCAAGACCCTAGATGTGGGCTTCCTGGAGTCTGGCAGGCTATAAACACAAAGCCAGATGCAACCACAATCATCTCCATATTTGCAACTACTGGCCAGAGAATCTTTTTTTAAGCTAGAATTATCCAGGGTGGAGTTGGCATAGAGGAAGGGAGTAACAAAGCCTCCTTCTAAGGAATTGTAGTATGAAACAATACACTCCCCCCAAATTTCCTCTGTTCTAAATTCAGAGGCGATTAATTACCTACACAGAAAAAAACAGGAGGGATTACCCACTATAGAACATCATGTGGGCTCTCGGGCATAGCCCTCAAAGCAGTTTGCTTGATGGAGATTCCTATCCCATTATGCAGATGCACAAACCGAGGCTTAAGAGATTGCATAACTTGTCCAACTCCTCCCTGCTAACAGTGATTAGAAAACTAACACTGATAGAGTGCTCAATAGAGTCCAAGCACTATGATGAGTGCTTCATTCAATCCTAATTGTTCACTTAACCCTAAAAGCAAGTCTAACAGTTACCATAACTGAGACTTATTAGATTAATTGACTTGATCAACATTGCACACTGAATAAGAGGGAACATAAATCTGGGCCCTGAGAGCCCACAGACTTGATCTTGACTGTTACGCAGGATTCTTGATGGTCCCAGCTATGTAACCTCAAATTAAAAGCTTGGGCTCTTTCCACTGTGCAAGACTGGCCTAATGAGTCAGGTTGCTGCCTTTGTAAGGCTCGTGGGCATTTGCAGTAGGCGGTTTGACGAGTCATTTTTCAAACCCTTGCCTCACTTCCTTCTGAGGGAGACTGGGATGTGTGCTGATAAATTTAAGGCAGAATTGCTGAGCCTGGGGTTGTTACAGATTTCTGGTGAATCTTCAGCAGGCACAGCACTAGAGCAGAGGAGCTGGGGAGACTATGTGCACAGTGATACAGTAGAGGGACGCTCTCGGGACTCTGATGACCCGGAGGTCTTCCCACTCACTGGCCTTGCCCTGACATCCACTTACCTCTTGGATGGACCACCTTCAAAGCCCATCACTGGGGAAAGGTCACTGTGCCTGATCCTATGAATACCAAAGGGAATGATTTTTTCAGTGCAGCAGACCTATGCCCTGCTCTCTAGCTGGTGCTACTGGTTCCTCATTCCCAGCCTCTCCTGCTGACCTGGAATCTGGCCTCCCCAAAAGCCTGAGCTTAATAGAATGTGTAATTCTATGTCTACTCTCTTCTTGGCTCATTTTAATCTCTTTTCCTTTCAAATAGCACTTCGATTTAAAAACCTTCAAAGTCTGGAATATAGATTTCTCTGCCTCACACTTTTCTACCTGCTATAGGAAGTAAGATTCCATAAAAGAATGCTTCTTTTTTTTTATTTATAAGAATGCTTTTAATGGTCTTCAAAATGTAACATGTGCACCAGTGGGCCAGTTACTGGCAGGGTGACAAGATTACCCAGGGGAGATGCTTGACTATTATCTGCATGAGAATGAGATCTTTTATTGCTGAGTGACATATTCCTCCCACCTACAGCAGCTCCTGGTAGTTCATGAACACTTAATAAACATTTGCTAAACAACACTTCAGTAAACAAACACCTATGGCTCACTGCCACATATGGCACTTTGAGGTTAACAGAGAGAAATATGGGACCACAAGGGATGCTTGACCCAAGCTAAGGCACCTCGGCAGGTTTCCCAAGCAGATCCTCCAAGTTCACCAGGAACTGGAAGAGGATACAGTTTCAGGTAGGATAAAATGCCATATGCAAATAAGCAGAAACATAGAATCATATTAGGGAAAGGATCCAGCTGTCAAGAGTAGCCAGGAACAGAGGTGGAGATGACAGTGATTGGATCAAATCCCAAAGCTGTTGAACTTCTGGGATCCATTAACTTACTTGCATTTTCCATCAAATCAAGGTATCCACTCCCACTTTGTAGAACACCTCTGGTTATACCAAGAAGCTTCCATAAACCCTAAACAGGACATACCTTACATGCCAGTAGGACTCCTAGACTACAATGCCTTGCAATTTCCATCCCAACTACAAGGTTGATACTACGCCCTTTTGAGTATTTTATAGGAAAGAATGAGAAGACCTTGTTTTAGTGAGTGGGATTGTTTCCCAGCTCTATGGCACTAAAGTGGGACATTTTTGTCCAGAAAAGGCACAAGACCATCCAAAACTCACTCAGAGACTCCTAGAATGTTCAAACTGGAAGTGTCCCTGAGGGTTTGATTTATATCCTTCTCCTCAGATGAAGAAAGTAAAGCTCAGAATGAGAGGGAGATGCATTGTCTGAGGACACATGTAGGCTGTTGGAAGGCTGGCCCATGGCTCCTAATCCTTGTTCTGCCTACCGCATTGTGCTCTCCTTCAAAAGATTTGGAAAGAGAATAGCAGACTTTCTTTTTTTTTTCCCCAATGAGCATAAAAGCAAAGACTAAAAGTATTTCTGAATTACTCTTTTTTAGAAGAAAAAAAAATCTCTCCAACTCTCTGACTCCTTTAACCAATTAAATCTTTGGCTCCTACTCAGAAAGAGTACTTAATCAAGATAAATCTGTAGCTTACCCTTCCTCTCTGAGCAGCAGTTTTCCACCAATTTTTGAAAAATGAGAATAGCATGCTGAAAGCACAAGAGTGTCTTGGAGAAAGGAATAAAACCTAAGCTATTTAGTTTAATCTCTCTTATTTGAGACTCCCTAGCCAAGGGTTTGTCATTCATCCATCAAACATTATTAAACATTTATTAATTCAACAACCAATTATTGAGATCCTACTGAGGTCACAGATAAACATTCCAAACTGTATCCTTGCCACAAATCTGTGTGCATTCTAATCACATGTAGGAGCACAAATAAGAATCAGATATGAATTCAACCCTCAGGAACTTTATTACTGACTAGAGAAGATAACTGCATACATTAATCAACTATTGGGCTACCCAGGGTCTGACTCAAAGTAAGTTGTCCATCCCAAATAAATTTCATTGAATGAATGAGTCTACTCATTTGAATATGAACAAAATTGTTTCTCTATTATATGTCATTACACAGGAGATGCCTGGAAGCTGGGTGGGAGAATAAGTTTTAAAAAATACAACTCAGGAAAGGAAGCATGGTACAAAAGAGGAAGGAAGCCTGAAGAGTACTGTGACTACTCCATTCCGCTTTCTGGGCCTCAGTTTCCCCATCTTACAATAAAAAGAGAGGGCTAAGATAAGCTCTGAGGAAACTTGCAGCAGCCACATTCAGGTTTCTATGATTCCAATTCACAGCAGTGTGTGGAAATTTAAATACACCCTAACTTCTTAAAAATAACCATTGAATCGGAGACTGTCTGCCATTTCAAGGTCACATTGTGTGTGTTTGTGGATTTCTCTTGGGAAAGGAGAGAAGGGAGGAAATTCAGTTCTAGCTTTGATTGGCCTGTCTTTCAGCTTGAACAACAAAAAATGTCCAATTACCCCATAGACAATTACAGTCTGTACATTTCACCACAGGCATAGAAAATGACCCAGCAGCAGAAAATCAGCCACAAACTAGTGGTGCACACATGTAAGCCACTCTCTATTTGAAGACAGCTAGCCTGTGACAGCCTCACTGGCTTGGGAAAGCTGGCTGTCTCCCCAGCATGCCAGGGGCAACTCAGGAGGCCTCTGTCACCAGCTGCAGCTACACCCGGCCCTGGTTCATCTCAAACTCCAGGCTGAACAGAAACCATGTGAGAAAGTAACTCACCCACAGTGAGAGGTCACAGATGAGCATCCCAAACTGTACGCTTGCCATAAATCTGGACCTGATCAAGTCAAAAGAGAAGCTGCTGGTTAAAGCATGAGTTCTATGAGGCAGGGACCACGTCGGACCAGGTCACAAACACGTCCTCAAGCATGCAGCACTATGCAAGGTGTGTGATCTGCATTCACTGAATATTTGTACAATAAATTTTGCTTAAGGCTAATGAATAAATGATCGCCTGAATGAGCTATGGTTTTATTGTGTAATGCTCCAGAACACTGTGGAAAAGGCAGACTGTATTCTCCAGCACCATCTAGGAAATGTATCCGAGTTTCGCTACTTGTAAGTTCTGCCTTTGGACAAGTAACTTCACTCTGCCAAGCCTCAGTTTCCTCATGGGTTGGACATTGTGTTGTGCTTCCTAGATTCCTAATCATGGAAGGACTTGCTGACATTGCTGCAGGGAGCACTGTTAGCTGACACCCTCCAGCTACCATCATCTGATGTTAGAGCTACCTCACCTAAAGTCATAGTCTTCTGAGAGCTTCTCACTTGTTAAAAGAAAAGCTTTAGACAAAGTAAATTCCACAAAGTTGATCTGAACAGAGAATGATTTGTGAGTTGGGCACCACTCAGAACCGGAGAGGCTTGGAGAGGCTCACTGCAGTACAAGCAATGGGCTTCTATGGGCTGAGCACAGGAGAAAATGCACTTACAGGTTTGTGCAGAAAGACTCCAGCTAGAAGGTAGTTAGTGATCCATGGTGGGTAAAGTCTCTGGTTTCATTTTACTATTTATATTAGGTTCCAGTTGCTTAATTTAAAGCACTGAAGTAGCCCCAGTCTACCAGCCTCTCAATTTTAAAAGTATATTTTAACCTATTCCAAGGAAAGATCAAGGTGGGAACTAAAGACCTTGGCCATTTTGATCAATAAGTGACAACTCTTATTCCAAAGTTCTCTGTGAGGTTAGCTGAAGTTGTCATCAAGTAAGTATCATGGCTCAGCTTCACCTCTGCCCAGCCGTGGTTCTTCACTCTTGCTTTCACAAGGGGCTTCCCAGTAAGCATCCTGAATTCTAAGCTTCATCTCAAAAGTTACTTCCCAAAGAACCCAATCTGTGATTCCCTTCTTTGCAAAATAAAGGTAATAATTATATACACTAGCCTAGTGAGTACTAAATGAATAGCTTTGTGCAAAAATACCCAGGATACAGGAAGTAAGTACTTGAATGTGTGATCCACCCTTTTTAAGGGAATTGGTAAAGGTCAACTCTTTAGTCAAGAGTGGGGACCCCACTTCTTCACTGGCAGAAACCTGGAAAAGAATATGTCAGGATACCCTAGGAAGATAAGTGGCCGTGAGAAGTAGTAGAATGGAGGAAAGAGGAAAGGGGATGACTGGACATGGCCCTGTGTGGACCTTGGCTTCCAGTTTACCTCCTAGGCACCTTCACATAAAGACAGGTAAATCAAGGGAATAGAAGGCATGTAGACCAATGCCAGCGCCGGCATGCTGATCACCACGACTGACCACTGTGGCTAGGTTCCAGCATTACCCAAAGCCCAGGAAATGATCAACATCCAGATACCAAGATGGGTATTTGGAATCTGAGCAGTAAATAAAGACTGGCTAAGGACAAAACAGACACCATCTGCTGCTGTCCGGCGAGCTCATCTCCAGACCTGTTCACTCCCATCAGTTAATCCTTACCCTCCAAGGAGGCACGTGGACCTACCTTACAGTATTTTCACTACCAAAGGATGGGCATTGTTACTTTTGTTGGTGTGGCCTGCACTGCAAAGCATTCTATGATCCCAGAGAGACCTTCCTTCCTGTACCCAAGCACTTAGGTAACTTTAAAAGCAGCTATCACTGCCACCATCATATATAAGATAAAACTGGTTCTCAGACCGGTGAAACAGCTACTGAAGATAACAAAGCTGGTAGCAAAAATGGAGTTAGGATTTTAGGTGAAGTCTGATTCCAAGGTGTATCTGCTTTCAACCACTTCGACTCACATTAAACACTCCAAGAGTAAGATTTTGTTCTTTTTATGGTTGATTTCATTGTTTTTCAATATGATATAATTCCAGCAGATTCTGAGGCAATCAAAGAACCATTGCACCCACCATATCACCTCTCATGGTCCATGCTAACTCAGCATGGATCCCATTTCCTGGCTAGAGAAGCA